>VKOC01000006.1:8038241-8061470 GCA_009364415.1 Spea multiplicata
GGAGAGGGAGACCCCCCTCCACCGCACGGTCACCTCCGCAGCAGCCACCACGAAGGAGAGGGAGACCCCCCTCCACCGCACGGCCACCTCCGCAGCAGCCTCCACGAGGAAGAGGGAGACCTCCACCGCACGGCCACCTCCACAGCAGCCGACACGTGGGAGAGGGAGACCCCCCTCCACCGCACGGCCACCTCCGCAGCAGCCGCAACGAGGGAGAGGGAGACCCCCCTCCACCGCAAGGCCGCTTCCACTACCTCCCTCTGAAGTGCCGCGCAGGAGAGGCAGACCTCCTGGTACACGGCGTCCTGCTGCTGCGCGGGCGAGCCCTCTAGTGGCAAACTCGCATACTGCGGGGATTTATGAAGGGAGATAACGCCATCCACAAGATGGCCGCGAGTCACAGACACCGGAAGTGATGTCATGAGGGGCTGATGGGAGATTCTGACTTCCTCCGCGGTTCTCCATTTAAACCCCTCAGACCAGTTTCACCTTGCCTTCTGATGGTTGTCTATGCCTTGTGCTAGTGCCCAGATAGCGTTTCCTGATTCCGTATACCTGTGTATGATCCTGGCTTGTCTGACTTCGTTGATTTCCTGATTCCTGACCTCGGCTATGTTTACATTTATCCTGTTTTCCTGAATCCTGACCTCGGCTCCGTTATACGACTATCCTGCTCTCCGGAATCCTGACCTCGGCTTGTTATACCTGTTCTGTCCTGGAGTCCTACCTGACCACGGTGTCTCCTAACTACTTGTACGTGACAATAATATGCTATTTTTTCACGACATATCTTCTTTAAAGTAAAGAAGTATTGTCCATATATTATATTGAAGCATGCGGTTAAAATATGTGCTCAGACATTGCAGCAAATACCTCTTTATTCTTTGCCTGAATTGCCAAACCAACGGAGCGCTATGTGCACAATTCACTCCCCCAAATTAAAAACTGTAATAACGGTAATAGGAATCCATTAATAATCTATGAGTTTATTTAAAGCTTTATTGTTTAACTCCCTTTGCTTTCAGCATTTTTAATACCCAGTGCTTCAAGACACCAGTATTTTTGTTTTTTCTCTCCAGGTACAGGTTTATTTGTTCTCAATAAATTCTCAAGTTAAATGTATTTTTGAAAAAAAAAAAAAGAGAGAAAAAAAAATCAATAATAAATAAGTGCACAAAACACTTGCTCAGAACGCTGCTGATGTTATTTACAAAATTAAAAAAATAGCAAACAAATGGCAAGGGACTTGATAACCAATTCATTACTACCTTCCTTATTGTGTACAGCGCTACTGTATAATCTGTTTATTGAAATTGAAATCTTTGGAAGGATTCCTCCCGACAGACATCGCGAATAAGCATCCTGCGAAATAAGAGAATGCTTAATGCAATATTAACATGATATGATCCAGGCTTTAAATGCCCTGAGGCTTTTACCTACTTGAATTAAGCATTTTAACACTCTTGTGTTCTTCCAGTGCATTAAATCCAATATTTAATTTACAGGGTATAAAATGCAATATCCAAAGATTATAACAAAAACTAAAATTGAAGACACAAACAAAATTGTAAGTCTGACAAGGAATACATTGAGAAAAGCAGGCACTTGTGAGTTCCTTCTGTAAACAAAGCATGTAAAAAAATCAGATTAATTTGATTTACAGGTTGCAAGAGCATTCGTAATCTATGAACTGGTTAGGCATTAACAAACATTATTTACTGTTAATCTAGCTATGTAAAGGGCTTGTGTATTAAGAGGCTGCAGTGGGATTTATTTTTATGCTATATAAAACAATAAATAATAATAATAATAATAATGATAATGATATGCAGCATTTTTGTGTCTGTCTTGATTTGTACAGAGCAAAATATACTTGTTCATAATACTTTTTTTGTTCTATTTTTCCTGCAAAATGACTCAAATTACGTGCATTTTAAATTTACCTCTACCCACATTTTGTGCATATAAATTAGCCAAATGTTAAATGATTCATATACTCCAAATGTGCCAAAGAGCAAAATAAAATGCAAATATGATATTTATGCACTTTTTTTTTTACAGGACCTGCTTTTCCCATGATTTATACCAGAAACAGACTGTAGATAAAAGTCTGATTAATCATATATGTTTGGCTGCCTGCTATACACACAGCCAGAAGCTATAGAAGCTTATATCATAGGACAGACAATTGCAGTGTGCACCCCCTGGTATCCATCGGGTGGCCACACACTTAATCGTTGTATTGCAGCAGGGCCATTCCATTCATGGAAGACAGCTGCTTATGAGCACCTAGGGGTGAAGATATTTGAGGATTGTCCCAGAGCTGCAATTAGGTGAGGTCACCAATAACCCCGACGTTGCCCAAGAGTTGGCTAGGGAATCTCTAGGGAAACACAATTATTTAGAAGAAACTACATATATATATATATTGCGGCAGATTTCTTTAAATACATTACATATTTAAATTATTTCACCAATGTAGAATTGAAATTGCTGAAATAAAGAAAATGGGTTCACAGTGTAAGGTAACCAACTGGGGGGATTTCTGTTTCTAACTCTATATACTGCCTCCAGTATCTCACTGAAATTTCTAAATTATCATTTCCTCTTCTGATTGGCTACACCCTATCCAGGGAAGGACTGGCCCAGGAGCAGATAAAGCCAGATGGCCACTTGCCCACCCCTGGTAACCTACATACACTCTAGTATGCACACACAGACACACGAAAATATTCTCAACATATCACAGCATTTCTTTATAGCTGCTATTGCGAAATGTTACATGGCCTCACTTGACTCCCGCCTCCATGATCAGGTTCAAGAATTTCAACTGGGGCAAGGGATAATCCCCCCCCTCCGCATCCCACATCGACCTTCTAATGCATTGCAAAACTAGTATTTGGGTTTATTATGTATATGACCTAAGTGGCACAGTTTGGTTAATTTTAACAATTTAGACATTAGTACATCCATGGGATGGCCATATGGCAATCTAAAACAAGACCAAGGATAGATTAAGAATAAATAAACAGAAAGACTCGATTGGCCAAATGGTTCTTATCTGCCATCACATTGTATGTTTCTGTCTGAAATGACAGACTTCTAATTAAGACCATTTCACAAACTGGTTCCATAAAACATGACATTGTTGGACACTGTGACAAATAAGATATAGAATATAAACGGTAGAAGAACTGGTTGACCTTAATCCCATTTTTGACATCACACTATATCTGTGTGACCATAACTATACCAGCAAGTACTTTCCACACAAACTAAATTATGTTAAATAAAGAAGTGTACATAAAACTTTGCAAAACCCTTATCAATACATCTATAGAAATATACAGCATGTGTGATATTAACCTGTGGCCATTTGGAAGAAATGGTACCTTTAATGTAAACGGTATGTAATGTAAAATGTTAATTTAAGAGAACAAAAATGGCCTTGTAAACTAGTATAATTTAGCAAGTACAGAAGATTGGTCAACACAAGAATTTTAGTTGTTACAGTTTTAATCCCGTCAATTTATGGAACTAAATTGTCACATAGGTCCAAGAAGTGGATATATTGTGTTAAACAATAGATTTAATCTCTTTTTCATTTACCTTGATATACTTGACTGGCCATCAAAACATTTTTTAGACAAACAGCCCATTCTTGGGTACTTGAATTGAATATTCAGTACTTATGGGCAGTGGCTGCATGAAAGTTGAAAAAGTCTGACCTCATAAAAAACATTTCAAAACCAATAATCATGGGTTTGAAGAAAAAAAAGTATGGGAAAGAGTTTTCTCAGTCGGAATTAGTGATGGATGGTCTTTTTTCTAAAGCAAAAACACTGGTGTTTAGCAGTTCCAGTCTTTCCAGTTCTTATCAAGCTAGGCTACATGGCATGCTGTTCACTGAACCAAAGTGGTGGTACTTAATGTCCACAACAAAACTTTTATGTAAAGGACACATAAACACAAGGAATATTTAATAAAATTAAGAAAAAAAGTATAAACAAAGTGGTATGAAGTTCCTCATAGAAAGCATTAGGAAGGTTAATTCATGGTGTTCCAAGTAAAGGAAGATCTTGAACACCATATTATCTTTTATATCCCAGTGTGAATTTATTCAGCTCCAGCAATATGGCAGAAATTAAGACTAGAGTTATTCTCAGTCTAAAATAATTCATTTTCAGTTCAAAATACCTTAACCGCACACACTGCTAAAGAAACACTAGGTGATCTCCAACCAGTTCCATGCATAAGAGGCATCTCTTAAAGAATTACTTTAACGCAATCTCAAACCGCATATTTGGTTTTATTATAAACTCTCCTAACCTTTCAAACAATACAACTGGGTCATTTTTTTATTTGAGTTTCAAAGGTGAACAAATAAGGACCATAATGATGAGAACAATAACACCAACAGAAAATTACAATAAGTATATCTAGCCACCAACCTTCACTGCATGAAAACAGAGTATCAGGAGGCCCCAGGCGACTTTTACCCTAGACTTCAGGTTTTTTTTTGTTAGATCAATGACAAGTCACGTTAACAGCAGTGTTTAATTCTATCAATATGTGACCAATTGTGTTAGATTGTTTGCTCATTGATTTTGCTTAGTGCCAGAGTCGGGCTTTTAAAATGGAACTGCTTTACTCTGGGTCACTTTACAATGACAAATAGGAAGCGTATGTATAAGTAGAACACATAATTGCCTTATAAATTTATTTTACAAGCCAGATTCTGTCTCAGTTATCACTTGTGGCCACATGCATGATAAATGCAGTATTATCGCTATTAAACAATGTTATATAGTGTTTGAGTGATGGAAAGAGACACTGGATAGGGTATAAATGGGAAGTGAAAAGACATGTGACAACATTTAAATGTCTCCAAACAGTTACCTTAGGAGCAAATAGAGATTGTATAGTCTATACACCATGAGGGATCTAGTAGATTGTAAGATCATTTGAGACCGCCTAAACTTTTGTTTCTGTAAGTCAAAATTGTAAGTAACTTCTTGTTTACCCATTGTACAATCCTGTGGAATATGACTATGTACATATATAACATTAATAGTAATGATGATCAAATTTGGAGGGTAGACCCACGCAACCTTTATTACACAACCTGACCCTGGATGGTTCCTCATTATGACATTGCAGTGCTGGGAAGCAACAAGGCATATCATTCTCTAGAGGTTGAAGACGTTAAATGTGTCTAATCTCCCAATGTTATCTTGGTCCAATAAACACCCAAGGTACATTTCCTTCAATGTTAAGCGCTGGAAGTGTGGGAATATTTCTCCCATAGGAAGATGGGTCGCTATACTGTATGTTGATTGTACACGAAGCCCATGTAAGTGGTAGTACAAAATATAGCAGAGATTAGGCACACATAAGAAGGTGTTATATTCCATAATCATGGTAAATATATAATCAATCATAGACTTTTATCTCCTTAATGCTACCTTGTGTGTATTGTTGGTAGCTTTCAGTATATAAGGTATGAGAAATGAGAGAATTAGCAGTGCTCTGATCCATTGGATTCAGGTACAATGGTACATTATATTTGCTCCTTGGGGTTTTCTTTTTAACATATACTAGGATTTAATAAGGATTCCTTTATACCGACATGTAAATCAAGCAAACATTAAACGTAATTACCCTATGCCTTTTCACAGATCTATTTTGTAAGTATGGGACCATAACTATATACAGATGCAGTTTTAAATCAAAGAAAAAAAAATAAGGTAGACCTCTCACTTTGTAACTGAATGGAATGTAAAGCTGATCATTTATTCTGTGTGATGTGTTAACTTCCAGATCATCCATCAGTAAAAAAAGAAACCACTAAAAACACAACTGCTGGTTGCCAGAAACAAAGTAGGAGAGATTAATTGGCTGCTAGTAGACGTGTCCTAAATGACAAGCAGTCAAGCTGTGAATTTCAAATTCTTATCAGCCACTTACATGTTAAATAGGTAAATACATGTCTCAAAAACAGGATGGGGTAATCCACCCTTGAGACCCAGATCCCTCTGGCAGTCTTTCTGTCCCTGGTTCGTACTTAGTGCATATCAATGTATCAGAGTGTTGTACAACCCTAAAAGTTGTATTAAAAATGTATATAATCTTCTTGTAAATAACCTTATTCTATTAAATAAACTACTATGAACAGGTCACAGTCAGATAAGTATTGGTAAAGCTTTGATCGATGCCAGATCTCTAACCACATTCCCTCAAGTGTCCATCTTTATGAATTAGAATTCAATGATTAGACATGAATGGCTAGAATGATTATTTAGATCAAATGGATTCTGCACCGTTGCTCTTCTGTACATCGTGAAAACAAGTATAATATAAGTGTATGAAATGTTCCTTACTATTAAATTACATAAAACGTGCTTGACCCCTTTGTGACCAATGACGTACTTGGTACATCATGGGTTGCAAACAGTACCACCGCTGTTGCTGACCTCTCCGTGTCTGTCTACAGCAGATCCCCTGCACTTATGTGCATTGTGATTTCTTCTACAGCCAGTCACATTCATGGATACAGTTAAATGACAACGGCAGTCCTTATAAGCACTGTCTTTGTCTCTGTTCTATGCCTCTCTTCTTCACACTGTGATTGTCAGTTGTAGAGAGAGACAAAGAACAGTAGTAAAAAGTGGTTACCCAGATCCCAAAACCAGGCTTAAAAAATGATAATGATATACATATATATGATCAGCCATAACATTATGACCATTGACAGGTAAAGAATAACACTGATAATCTTGTTATCATGGCACCTGTCAGTGGGTGGGTTATATTAGGCGACATGTGAACATTTTTTACTCAAATGGGCAAGCTTAAGGAGTGTCGTTGACAAGGGCCAAACTGTGATGGCTGGTTGACTGGGTCAGAGCATCTCCAAAACTGAACCTCTTGTGGAGTGTCCTGATGAAAGTCAGCAATGACTGAAACGTCGACTGGACTTTGAATAAAGAGAAATTGTTAATTTAAAGACCTGGCGTGCTGACCATCTTTTGAAAGTGCTTTGTATGGAAACTGCTGGTTACTAGCACCAGGCTTGGAAAATTTGGAATGGTGTGCAATGGACTTTGTGAGTATATATATATATATATATATATATATATATATATATATACACATTACACACACATATATATATGTGTACACCTGTTTTTTCCATATCCTATGGGGTTAATTTTTAATGTATACTTTTAAGTTGTGCAGTTAGTGAGGAGGGGGTTACTGGGGAATCTTTTTTTTTTTAATCAGGACAACTTTTTGAAAATATTTTGTTTTTGTTTCCATTTATACTAATTGTGGATAATTAATATTCCTGTAAGATTGTGAATAAATGTGTATGCACTAAATGAGATAGAGGGAAACAACTATAGCCCTGGTCTTTAAGGGGTCCATAAAAGGGAGAATTAGGCATAAAGCTTTTTTTCAGTCTTGTGCGATACTTGTAATATGACTACAGAATTCTGTTTTCAGGTTTCCAGATACAAATTTTGCTCCCTAGTAAATATTAGTCCATAGAGATGTACACTGAACTCTTTTACGTTCAAATATAAATTATTTTAGAAAAATAATATCAATACCTACCCTAATCAATACCATAATAAATATTCCATAATAAATATTCAGTTCCTTGTCTTAACTATTCTAAACATTCAACCCCAGTGATCTTATATAGCAAGACCTTTTTAATCAGCAAGATTCCCTCTCCTGACCTATTCAGTATGCAAGTCCAGCTCCGGTGTTCTTACTTCCAGTGTTGTTCCTGCAGAACGAATAGTCAAGCGAAGGAGTTGAAAACGACTCTACTGCAAACTCTCCCTTTAGTGAATTTTAGCAACAAGTAATTACGAGTACATCTATTCTATTCCATTCGCTGTTACTTTTTTGTATTGTTTGCCAAAATGCTGCTATGTCTACTTAAACCCGTTTCAAAAGGATCTTGGGATAAATAAAATGAAATTATATATATATAGATATGGAGACTTGATACAGAGCATGGATACTGAAACTAAGAGAGAACAAGAACAATTACAGACATCATTTTTACAAACAGACTTTAGTATATGTTAATGAGTCTCTGTGAGTTTTAGGTGAGGGTGATAAAATTGCACAATTTTTAACCTTTGTCATTGTTGTGTCATCTTAAACCAGGCATCACCTATGTATAACAGTATTGTAGCAACATTCTATGCTCTTCTTCTTGTTTGTACATAAAAAGCCAATAAAACTCCAATAAATTAGTTAACCATTTGGAAGATGTATCATGTCTGCATTCTTCAGACTGATAAACTAAGTGCTAATCTCTTCTGCAATTCAAAACTATCCTAAAGCGGCTCTTCCTGTAGTTTTGCCACACGAAGGCTGACTGTTTTTCTTGACTATTGGAAGGTTTACCCCAGGGCCTGGAAGGAGAGGCATTTCTATGGTTTCCCTGGATTATTGTTTTGTGACAGACACTATAAAGCTAATATAGTATCTCCAAAGAAAGTGGGAAACTGTCCATCCCACCGAAACTAGGCAAGACTCTTTTGTCAACTACATAAGTTTGGAAAGTGTTAAAGGCCTATCAGCATAATCATTTGGACGTTAAGATAGAAATTGTTGCACGATAAGATAGATGTTACATTACAAAGGCTGATTCTATTGTTTATATATTTTGCTAGAATACATCATAACCAAAGCTCTGAATGTGTTAGTTTCTCAGAAAACCTATTAGCATAAAAACCTATCGGTAACACGTTAACGCCTATTAACACGGTAACACGTTAACGCCTAGTCCTGATCATGCACGTATATTTTTCAGTTTCCCTACAATGATTTGTTAATAACTGGTGTAAGTTTGTAGGACAAAACATATTAAAACATATTAATGTACTTGTTTAAACAACTTTGCCATATTTTGTGGGTATTTGGGGTAAAATTAGATGTATGTGTAACTCTGGCACTCCTTTAGATAACTTGGTAATATACGCTTACTATAGGGTGGCATTTCCTGAGTATAGTAGGACATTCTGCTCCCCTATCAGTCTTTGTAATGGACATCTATATTAGCCAATAAGGAGTCAGATTAAAAAAACAAGGAAGGACAAAAATGGCCATCTTGGGTGGAGTCTATGGAACCAAAATTCCTCTGTCCCTTTTTCTTTGATATCCATATTTTCTAGGATTTGAAAATGTCTGATATAATTGAATTTATCTTACTTCTAATTGAGTGTTCTAAAGCCCTTAAAAGCAAACGAGTTTGTAAAGGTAACACAAATATTTCTAATAATGTAAATGTAATCGTTACTGCCTTTCCCTGATGCTATTTGATTACTGCTGACATCAGATTCATTCGTACATTCATTTGTGCACCAAAAAACCAAAGGGATTGAAATACTCTTGTCCATAGTTTTTTTTTTACTGTTAAGCTTATCAATTTACTTGCAAATGGCTCCCTAAAGTATCAACCCAGGTTAATTATTCGTCAAATATGATTATGCAGCGGTAATGTAAAAAAATTGGAAGTGTGGGATTGGAATTTTTCACTCCAGCAGTTTGGCAATTGCCGCAGCAGCTGAGGTTGTTGAAATAATTACAAAGTCTATTCCAGATGGCGGATCAGCATTCTAGTTTAGAATCAGTCTAATGTATGTGTATATTTATATATATATATACATACATTATATATTATATATATATATCTATAAACACAGTAGTGGGAATAAGGGTCAATGAGGGAAGATTTAAGATCTCACAGCTGCCGCCTTCCAGTGGTGATAAAATGAGCTGTGGTAGCTTCACTTTTAGTAAGTGCATGTAAATGCTACTCATCATTACAGATTTATATACGCCTCTCAATTAACCCTTCATCCTCACTGGTAAGGAGAAACTGCTATGCTTTCTGGACTGTGAAAGTGGTCCCGTTCTCAGTCACCTGCACCTGTAACACACAGCAGTGTCGAAGCTGTTTAAAGTACAGTTTGATGCCAGGTGGCAGAGAAATTCTACGTTTTACTGTAATATCCCTTCTGTATTTTAATTATCTATTTAGTTTAAAAAAATATCTGTCTATCTGTACATCTATCCGCCTATCTAATGTGATAATGTATGTTAAATGAACATTTATATTCGTTTTCCTAATTTCTGAAATCCTCTGCTCGTCCTCGGTTTTCTTCAAAGTGTTACTGTGTGAAACCACCTGAACCTAACAACATATCCTGGCCTAGGCCGATTACAAAAACCAGTGGGCAAATCGGCCTCTTGAGTGACTATGGAAGACTGTAAAGAGCCAACACAACCCGTATAGAAAGCAAAGAACAAAGGCATATGATATCAGAGTAGAGGCTGCTACCCTAGGTCAGGCCTAGTGCTCAATACCATTACCCTGTTGATGGCATGGTAGTGGTTACTATATTGTTCATTTCCTGTCGCAACAGTAAAGTGTGTTGAACGCATACCGTTAATGCCTTTTACTGCCCCTTTATGTTTGAAATAAAATCAGGGGCCATTCAAGGCCAGTTTTGAATATATGCCGTTCAACAAGTTATTACATTTTTCCATACAGCAGCTTCACATAATAAAGTAACAGTATGTTTATTTTTGAAGTCTGACATTCAAAATAAACTCATATCCGACTTCTTAAGCTGAGCGATATAACCCACGGAAGACATGATAAAATCAATACCCATTGAACTGCCACAACTGGGGCAGAGGAATTGCAGTATGTTAATTTTGCTTGCAGACAACTATATATCAACTACATGTAAGGGAGGGCTTGGAAGGTAGAGACAGCAGTATATGTATAAAAAAAAAGTCCTTTTCGATCATTCTTCCAGAATTTCACGGTAAAAGTAACACATAATGCGCCTTAGAGAATGTAAATATTTTGTTTTTTTCCAATTATTTTCTTGCCCATATCACTCATCATCTTGACGTGCCCACAATGGCTTAGACAGCCTTGCCCCTATGACTAGGATGTGTGTCCTTTGACCTAGGGCTTTTACCAAGCTAATACAAGTTTACGTTTATCTCTCTTATTCTTTAAGACATAATTGCTTTGGCCCCAAGACAAGCCAGCCAGGATTCTGATTATCTTTAACATATTTTCTGTCTCAGAGATGCATTTGTTATGTCTGTAACCAACTTTCTTATTGTGCCTGTCCCACAGGCGAGATTATCCTGAGCAACCTAGCAAATTATAAAACTGTCATTTCAAGGAGTTTATTATTTTTAAATTTCAGTCCAGCTAAGATAAATCAGGAGCTTATTAACTTAACAATTGGTGGCTATGTCTGCAAAAATATGTACTTAAAAAAGTTTAAATGGGTTATTTTTATAATCTCTACAAATATCATAGGAGAATGCCCTCTCAATAAAGACATGTACGTTTAAGACATAGTAATTGTTTATACTTCTTGATGTTGTTCCTTCGTTAAAGCATAGCAAAAGTGTTTAGTGAACACCAACGTCATAATCACTGAATTTCGTTTTGCCCTTAACTTACACATCATCAGGATCCAAACTTTATATTCATCAAAACTCAAAAGCAGAGGTCACTTCAGGTAGGAGACGATTGTCCACCAGCTTAGAAAATAAGTTTAAGCCCAGTTTGCTGGTCACATATGTCCTACATACTGAGACTCTAGATCATAACTTAATTTATATATATGGAAAAACAATCATTAAAATAAGGCTATTTACATAAAGTTTACATACCTAATAGTGTTGACAGATATAAAAACATAAACTCATCTAGATAACATTTGTATATGTAATCACGTTGCTAATACATACAAAAAGGAAGAAGAAAACCCTGATGCCCTCATATACAGAGACACACATATGTATGTATATACATTAATATTTTTAATGAAATGCAGTCCTGATGGTAAACACCCACATAAGTTTACTGTTTTTAATTCGCATTTTCTGTTGGTTCAGGAACTGCTAATAGAGTGCTCGAGTGAAATAAAAGCTGTCAGTTCATATTGCATCAGAAGGATCAGTGGAATATATGGAAATTAAAAGCTCCCAGTGGCACTGGATCCTATTCTAGTCATTAGCTGTAAGGTAGTGGTAGAAAACCATTCAAAATACCAGACCCCTCTGTGGTTATTTGTTCCTCAGGGGGATTTTGCTTTATGCCCCACTTTACAATAACCAGAATAAATCATTTCACTTTTGCTACAGATTGCAAGGAAGAAAGCATGTGCATCGCAACATCTGGGTTAACATTATTTTTCAGATTACTTTCATTTTAATTTTTTTTAATTATAGACAAAATGTATAAATAATAATGTCATATAATGTCTCATATATTGAAACAGCCTTACATTGTGTCATGCAACTTGCTCTTACAGTACGTAGTCAGTTCTTGCTATTGGACAATATATTTAATAAGATGACCTAATTGTAATTTGAATGATTTGGCTCCAGGGCCAAACACCACTCCCCTGCCTGGAGTTCACATGCACTGACCCGAGGTCTAGTAATTAGTCCTGATTTCCACTGCCAATCTTCCCAGGAGTGGAGTTCCCAGCAAATTCACTCCAAGGGCATAACGTGCAATGCTCAGAGAAATTGCAAAAAAAGTTACATCTCAGACTCTACAGGCCCCAGTTAGCATGTTAAATATTAAAGTTCATGACAGTACAATAATAAAAAAGGCTGAACTATGGTGTGGTATGTTATGGTTTGTTTGGAAGGGTTGCCAGGAGAAGCATGGCAGCATGGCTAAGGTTTGCAAAGTTACAGCTGAACATACCACAAGACTTCTGGAACCATGTCCAATGAACAAACAAGACCATAGTGTAGATGTGTGGCCATATTGCAAAGCACCACAAACCAAATACAGTATATCAGCACAAACACCTCATACCAACTGTCAAGCACAAGATGATCTTGCATTAATTAACTTGACCATGAACCCATCTGTATTCTAGAGTCAAATGTGAGGCCATCTGTCTGACAACTAAAGCTTGGCTGAAACTGGGTCATGCAACAGGACAACAATCCCAAGCACACCAGCAAATTTACAACAGAATGGCTGAAAAAGAAAAGAATCAAGATGTTGCAATGGCCAAGTCAAAGTCCAGACCGCAACCCAATTGAAATTCTGTGGCGGAACCTTAGGAGAGCTGTGCATAAACAAATGCCTGCAAACCTTAATAAACTGAACCGATGGTGTAAAAAAGAGTGGGCCAAAATTCCTACATAACAATGTGAGAGACTATTGAAGTTGTATATAAAACCATTACTTCACGTTATTGCTGCTGAAGGTGATTTTACATGCTATTGAATCATAGGGTGTACTTTCACACATGACTTCTTCATTTTGGCTTTATTTTTGTTGAATAAGCCATGACACGGTTCAATATGTTATTTGTTGTTGCTCATCTGAGGTTGTATTTACCTAATTTTTAGACCTTCTAAGGAAACGATGATTGTCATCATGTCCTGATATGTAAAACCATAGAATTCACAGGGGGTGTACTTTCTTTTTCACATAACTTTATGTGTAGAATGTGTTGCTGATTAATGAGATTTTACTTTTTGTTCCTGATCTTTGGTTTATTGTATTGACATCTGTTTCCTGGCTACTGATTCCTTGTTTGGATTACAGACAGTTCCTTGTTGTCCTCACCTTTCTGTTTGCAAAATCTCCTTGAGCCCCACTGGTCCTTCTATATGTTCGGACAATCCATGTTACAAAACATTCACTTTGGAGCCCTTTGGTATTTAACTGACTTGGGGTGATTAAGGTTGTCTGGTAATACATCCATCATACATTGCAGAAAACCAAATGGATTAAAAAGTTTAATTTGGTATCAAAAAGGATAATTATTATTTCCAGTACATAGTATTCTCCAGTATAGAGTCAAATGATTGTTTTGCTGTTTTCAAACACATACTGAAACATTAGCAATTGGCAGTTCAGGGGGGTAAGGAGTAATGGGCTCCAATGCTCAGGGGTTTATTAAATCAAACAAAAATGATAAATATAAAAATTAGCAGTGCTTATTTTTGTCAAGCTCTAAATACTTATTTTTTTACATTTATTTCCATTTGTATTATTTTATATATATTTTTTTAAAAAAATAATTAGGTCCAAATGAATGACTTATATTAATATATACTGTTAGGAAAATAGTAATGGTCTTTGACTCATTATCATGGAAATACTTCTTTTTACATGTATTTCAATTTGTATTTATAGATATGTTTAAAATAAAGTAATTAGGTGCAAGTTAATTTTACTTGCATAAAAGATACTGTAAGGAAAATAGTAACCGTCTTTGAATAATTATCTTTTGTCCTTGAAGATCCAAACGTCAGAGAAGCTCCTATCACCCTGCCCAATATTTTTTAATAAAGCATTTATTATGTAAGAAATGCATACTTAATGTATTATCTTAGACCTCTACCTTACTGCTAAACCTGACACCTCCATACTAAGCACGCATAGCTAGGTAGCCTACACAACTATACTAGCAACTAAAACATGTGTTATTTATGAATAAAGTATGGATTTTAATATGTTTACTAAAGCATAATGTGTCCAAACAATCCTCTCTTTTTTACCGTGACATTGCTGAAGGAGTACACATTTTCCATTTAGAAATCCATGGAAAATGAAAAGGTGACAACATTTATTTTATATGTTTTTCAGCATTTCCTTAGTAAGACTCATACTATTTGCTTCAATCTTTACATTTCAAAAGAAGTGAATCAAGCAAAAGGACATAAGGTCACAAATTAATACTGGTCATTGCTCAAAGTGTGTTGGGTATAAATAATAAAAACAGGAGAAGGTGAAGGACACAAAGATGTAACTTGGGGACTTTGAAAGAAAATAATCAAAAGAAAATGAAATCTAATTTCAGGTATAAAAAGACTGGCAACTTTGAAGCTTAGTTAAAGTTCAGCAACTGGTCACAGACAGAAAATTCTTTAGGTTGCAAAATCATTCCCATATGTTATCTCTGATCTATCACAAATCCTTTGTTATTGGTTATTTTTACATATGCAGTATAGTTTAAAGTTGTTATATGATATTCATGATAAGGTGATAATATAGGTTTCTGATGGACAATTGTAATCATTGTTTTTGATAACTAAATATGATTAGTATAATTTGACACTAAGTCCTATATAATTTGACCAGTAAGTCCTATCAGGTTTTTCATAAGGTTGGTGTATTCTTATGAGTGGGCATATTATTGGTTTACAGTACACAGTGGGCATATTATTGGTTTAAGTCGATAATATGGTCTAAATAAACTAAGCATTTGGTTATGAGAAAGATAAAGGGAATAGTTTGTCATACCTCCCTAGTGTCCCCCTTTAACTCTGTATATTGGTGGGTATGAGGGTATCACATTGATTTGTAGTCCTAAGAGTTACAATAATGTTTACTGAAACAATAGAAAATGTGTCTATGAGCTAATTTTTTATAAAATACAAAATTAAGATGGCCATTTGAACTGCTGAGAGGCATGGTTTGTGATATTCCATTGATTCTTGTCTAAGATATATATGGCACACACATAAGCATAAACTCATGCAGTGACTCATAAAGCTTAGGGTTTAGAATTTTCATATTAGAAATGAGAAGGTGAAACTGATTCCATTGTCAAGTGTCCAGCAAATATAATTTTTAAATCCCTCACCTCCTGGAGGGAGGCGTTCTGGCACATAAAGCTGGATGTGGTCTTTTCCGTTGTTCAAAGCCACAACTGTAGAGTTCTACTTTTTAAACTTTGAGGCTGTGGGACATAACTCTAGACGGCACCTATTCTCGTGTAACATTTCACTCAGCTCTGTGTTTTTTATCATTCTGGTCTAACTGACAGCATTTCCATCTGAACCTCTGGCTTATGTTCGAGGCTCAATAAAAAGTTTGAAACATAAAAGCCCTTATTTTCCAACATATATGGTATTAAATAAATAGCTTACATATGGGGCGTATGTAAGAGACGGTACACAACATCACAGGGTATGTACACATAAGTGTGTTTGTATATACATATATTGTATTTATTGGTGCCTGTCATGTCACAATGTTAGCAGAAATCAGACTGTTGGTTCTGTTCATTGGCAAGCTAATTGGCCCACTACAATCAGAGGAGGGTTAGAGTACCATCACATATGAGATATATGGCTCATATCCCAAGTTCACTTGGGCAGTCATGGTTTCCATATGTCATCAACACTCAAAGGGTTAATCCAGTTAAGTAATATTACTTTGATAAGAGGTGGCATAGACTGGTGAGAGAGGAATTATAATTAATAATTGTTTGGTTTCCTTCTTTTTTACTTTTTATTTTGCTGAAAAAGAAGAGTAACGTACAATACACTTGATTGTCATTCCACAGTGATGACATACCCAGATATATTCTAGTTACAATTAAATAAGCACTGGATAGATAAATAGATACATAATTAGATATTAGATATGATATCTAAATGCTACATGGATTATTAGATTCACAGTGGTCATTGATGTTCATTACAGTTGTATTTGCCTCCGTGAAATAGAAATTTAAGAAGAAAACGTTAGGGTTCTTCATAGCTGTAATACGGATTAAATTATAGAGTAGATAGATGGGGAAACCTCACTGGTCACTACGTTAAGTGCACTAGTTAATTAAATGACCCTGTACATACTCTGACCTTTGGAGTGTGCAATCATTTTACTGAAAGACCTTAATGAACTGACTTTCCGCTTAGAAGGTGAAGATTACCTCTATGAATTTTCATCTTCCAAAGTCTTGGCAAGGTTGTCACCAACAAGGAAGCTAATCTATAGAAAATATATATGATAAAAGAAAACCGTGTGACGCAAGCTCTTCCACTTTCCTCGTTGCCCAATTACTATTTATGTATCTATGGGTGGCAAATAGTTCCCAGGTCCTCAAAAGTAATAACCCGTTGGCAGTAAGTGCTGAATGGTTGGCAATAATATTTTTAACTCTGCCAACACAAAAATCATGTGACATTAAATAAATTGTGAGCAATTAACAAATTATTATTTTATGGAGCTATTCATCAGCACACATGCCTGTGTTTTAGTAAACACAAGAGCAACTGAATGCATAGTCCATTATATTATTCATTATAAGCGTTCAAATAAAAAAGCATAGTAAATTATTAAATGCTTAGGTTATTTAGTTCAAACTTGGGAAGTTCACAGATATACAAATAACTAACAGAAACAGAGTTAATCAGAGGATATATATATATATATATATATATATTATATATATATTTATTTATTTTTTGTTTTTATTTTTTTTTTACCATTACATTACTTACACAAGTTTAGAGCACCTCTGGCATTGTATCTTGTAGGAAAAATGAAATCCTAGCATGTGGTAGAAGAAATAAATGGTTATTTTAAAATAATCTCACCATAAAAAGGTTTTAAGACTAACCTATGTATGTACTGACCCAGGAAGGGTAAATCCCTGCAGTCATTTATTCATATTACCCACCAGATGAGACAGATGATCTTCAAGACTTTTTCTTTTAAATTACTCCAAGACGGATAAGCAGGTACTGTTATCTGGAAGACGATCGCGACCTTCATCATACACCCCACTGTTTTTTTCTTATTTTCTCTAGGTATATTTGTAAGGTTATTGATGCACCCTGTGTCATGTGTAACACAATTAATGTCACGTTCTGATCTCCAAGAGGTTTTCAGGTTGGAAGACCTAGCTTCTCAAATAGCAGAGCATCATTGGTATGTGAGTATTTACATGAAATATTGAAATAAAATTATATGGTACTTACTTACTGGGGCTTTTTATTTTACTTTTGCAGTAAATCTTACATATAGATATTATTTAGATCCATAGGACAACAAATAAAGTATGGTGGGGGGACCAAAAGATTATGGTTCAGCGAAGACCAAATTTCATCTCCTGATATGACTCATTTAAATTACTCACAAATGTAGAGAAAAAATGGTATTAAGGTTTTAATTTAGCATTAAGAAAGCATTGTGTGATAAATGAGAAAAGTCCATAGAATTTTTTAGCAGGCGAGCGTAACATCAAGAAGTAATGATAAGAAACAGAGTTTATAAGTAGTTAATCAGGTCAATAATTATTATGATTTGCGGCATTATCATCATGCAGGAATAAGAATGATTTAACCTTATGATATAAGCTTATATCACCAGTGACATATATAGGTGTTAACAATAGATGACAATAAAACGTTATTGCCCGGTGTAAATAAGGTATAGAAAGTCACAAAGTCAAGCTACATTCTTTAATGAAAAATAATATGAATAAAATGGTTTCATTAAAATGTAAATAGAACATTATCTTTGTAGAGGTATGTGTGTTATCTCTGTGTTGTTATTCCAGCTTCCATGTGAAAAGCAACTATTTTTATTGGCAAAAATAATTTTGTTTTATTTAGACAGGCATATGATGGGAAATATTAAAGATCCTTGTACACCACATGTTTAGTTTACAGCTAGGCAGCATATGCGCACATGAGCTTTTAAGGGTTAAAAAAAACAAAAAACAATCTATTTGTAGCAAAGAAATTAACAGGATCTTGGGCTGCGTTCTGCAGCTGTACTGCACAGCAAATACTGGTAAATCTACTGACCATAGAATTCTAAAGGGTGGGCGACCTGCCCCGGCTGCCACCTGTCAGGGGGATGCCCAGTGGGCAGATGTCTATTCCAACGACCGCCTAACGCAGGCCCGCAGTTTACTGCTGTAAAGCTTGCACACTGTCCGAGAAAACTCTCTTTTCATGCCCAGGTTGCTGCTAAACGGTAGCACAGGCAGACTGTTTTAGGGGCAAAGATGCCACAGGCAGGATAGGGGTTATGATGCACTACTGTCAATGTCTGGCTCAGTGTACAGTGATGGGAGTTACGCTGTACCACCATCAATGTCTGGCTCAGTATATAGTGATATATGTATATAATATATGCTCTACTTTATCTGTTCCATACATCTTTTTTTACTTACTGTGTTTTCTCCTGTGAGTGAGTTTGGAAGAAAATTCTACATTACAAAAAGGGAAAGCTTTTAATGTTCATAAAGCTATCATAAAGAATTAAGTGATTAAAAAAGGGCAGAGTAGAAGGGGCAGATTGTCATAGATCTCTAAAACTCATACACTAGGAGATGGGCCCAATGTAAACATTAATATAATAACTGCTGTTATAAAACAAGTCTTGTCAGTTTAAGCAACAGCTCAGAATGCAGATAGATATACAGAAAGGTTTCAATGGAGGGTACATCACAAAGTCATCTTTTAGCTCCTGCAGACACAGGTCAAGCACCTTTGAGGTTTAAGTCAATTTCTAGTAATAGCAATTATATTCCCTTTATGTTTTTGGAGCTTTTGGCACCAAGTGTGTTTTCTTGGAGTGTTCACAAGACACCACTCGAGCACCATTCGCACAGCAACAAACTCACTCAAAGCAAAAGTAATAGAAATGTTTGAGCTGACACCAACCTAATATCAAGCCAGCGAGCATGTTTTTTTTATTTTATTTTACTTTTAATTTGTTTTGCATAATAAATAAAAATGATTTGAAAATTGCACCAGAAGTACTCCTGGGACACAGAAAACACATTTGATTATGGTATAAGAAAGTGTGAACTACTTAGGTTTAGCGAACCAATTTCCAGGAATGAATTCCGCCCGCTTACTAAATGATTACGAATACATTTTATGAGCTATTTTCTAGGACATCAAAATGAAATAACTATACAACTGTTATAGCAGAACTTTACTTCTTCCCATTGCAAGTTGCCAGGGCCTTTTAATGCATTTTTAACTCTCTGGTGTTTGCTCAAATACTCTGGAACATAATATAAATTCGGCTTTCAAGCTTCACAATTATTTTTACTAATCCACCGAGAGAGTGGCGCAGGCGAAAACATTTCTAAAATGCTTGTACAATAATCATACGGCTCATTCATGCACAGGCAAGTTGCATTATGTAAATGTGTGCTAACATTTTTTTTTTATGCATGAGGTCATAGTGTTAATTATCCTGGGGCATGAAACCCATTTTGTCACTTCTAAGACATCACCGACAAGGAGAACATGATCTTGTAACTACTACATGTGTGGGACACTATCGCATCTCCTTAGAACTAGCATTGGTCTGTATACAGTATGTGTTATTGAGTTAAACTGTTGTTAGTTACATACTTTAGGGTCATACGCTAAAGGAATCTTTCAATAAATACGGAAATATACCATTTTGGTGTGGTGAAAGGAACTGATCAGCTTACATCTACAACTATCACTAGTGGAATCCTTTGCTGGAGGGATTTTGCTATGTTGTAATTTCTATTCACGCAAGGTTCCATATATAATTAGTTAAGCTAAAAATGAATCTATTTGCTATCCGCTACCTATTGTACATATTAAGAGCAATAAACTAAAGAGTTGACTCTTATCTGAGATTAAGTTATTTCTGACAACTGAATACCAATATTCCAGTATGCAACAGTACAAAAAAATGCGAAAATAAGTAACAACTATTGTCTTGGGTAATATAATCTAGAAAGGAGTTAAAAAAGGTGGGATATACCGTATTGCCCAATTATAAGACGATCCCCCAAACTTTGAATATTCATTTAGGTAAAAAAGAAAAAGCCTGAATATAAGACTACCCTATAGGAAAAAAAAGTTTTACTAGTAAATATTAATTCACATGTACACTGTTTTTTCAGATTTTTGTTTTTATTTCCTTTTATTTGCCACTCTGCTCCCAGCTATGCACATCTGCCCCCCAGAAATGCCTTATACCATCTATATGCCACTGATATGTAACTCTGCCTCCCAGATATGCCTTTTAACCCCCTATTTGCCACTCTGCCCCAGATAAGCCTTATAAACCCCTATATGCCACTCTGCCTCCAGAAAACCATTACACCCCCCATGCCACTCTTAAGCCCCAACTTACCAGTGCATCCCTACACGTGTTGCTTCAGACTCTGTGCTATTTAGTGGGGGCAGCTGGTGGAGGTCTGTGCAATGCACGCAGACAACCGCCACTGCTGCTGGCCAGAACTTCTATGACTGAGCACCGGAAGGTCATGACACACCAGTGCTCTGTCATAGAAGCCCCGGTGGAAATGTTGGCAGCAACGGAGGTTGTCTGTGCACATTGCACAGATGTCCACCAGCTGCCAGAGAGGAGGATCCAGGTCCACTGAAGCGCTACGGGGGATCTGGATCTAAGGCTTGTAGTCAGACCTCTATTTGAGGTCTGATTATAAGACAACCTCTTATAATCCTCAAGGCTCTCCTCCTCGCTTATTTTGACGTCTACCAGACTTCACTCATGCTGACCCATATTTCTAGAACCTGCTTCCACCGAACCTTCAGCTTTCAAAAAAAATCTCAAAACCGCACCATCTTAGTTGCTCGAACTTCCCTGTCACTGATACATAACACACCTATAAAAGCAATTGATATAGGCTACATGTATCAATGTACATTAAGTGGTACCTCAATGCCTCTAACATTTGCTATAGGCATCATTTTCTTCTCTCTCCTCTTGTTCTTTTACATATACATGTTATATGTAAATGTGATGTAGTTAGATAATATAATAACAAAATAAACCATTTACGTTGATGTGCTTTCACTTTTAACATTTATACAAAAACAATCTGACAAAGTCTCGCCAAAATGTTATACATGGATTTTTTCACTGGACCTCTAGATAAAATAGCACACTCTTTATACATTTTTATTAATTAAATATGAAATTAATAGCATTTTTCCTGAATTCCATTACAACTAATGAAAGAAAAAATTAAAAAACTCCATTACAACTGATCAAAATCTGTCCACTTTTATTTTTATTTTTTGGACTACAAAGGAGGCAATAATATTTATAATATACACATTAAAACATTATTTTTAATTTTTAAAAACCAATCAATTTTATGTGAAGATATTTTGTCACATTTAAAATTGAAATCTTGTTCTTTTTCATGTTCGATGCACTTACTAAAATAACATTTATTAAAATTAAAGGTTTGACTCCAGGATACAATTACTTTATCCAGTCTTAACATTAAATAGGCTAAAGGAAGATTTTTTTTTTCCCGTTCCTGGCAAAAAAAAAAAGTGTATTACTAAATAAAGTGACAAAACATCTTGGAAACTAACATAAACGTGCAATTTTAATGCCTACTAATCACACAAATCAATACGAGATTTTTGTACTTGTGTATGACCTTCTTCAAATTATCCTTCCATTTTGGCTGAATCAGAAAGAGTGTGGGCTATTTGATAAAACACTAAGTGTGTGAAATGAGAGGGCCTCGTCGCTTTTGCCAGACTCCTTTTGACAGAATGATGATAGAAGCATCACATCCCTGGGAGAGTAAATGCAAACTGACAAGAGATGAGCCTTTAGATGTTGAATATAATCTTGAATTGTGCTTGAAGTGTCTTATTATCTTGTCTTTTGATGTCTGAAGGGGTGGTTCATTGTTTGAAGGAAAAAAAAAAAAAAGAGTAAAACCGTCGCACATCTTTGCCGTCTGTAGAGGGGGGGAAAAAAACCTGTTTGGCCTTTAACAACTGCTTTTCTCACTAATGTCCATTTCTTTCTGACAATAAATATGTCAGGCCATCAGTGACAAACAATTTGGTTTACATGCCAGGCTTTTATGGTCTTTGAGAGCTCATGTGGAAGCTTATTTCTAAAAAGCATGGCAAATTAGCACTATTACAAATGTTAAAATGGCTGAGGGTCCTTATGCAGATGTAGATTCGTTTTTCATTGTAGTTTATTTTGCCGCTGAGTTTGTTTTCTTACCTCGCATTATCTTCTGTCAGAGAAAATGTTTTCCACAAAAAAAAGGGAGGTTTATAGGTCATCTCGGGATGACACTTTAAAGATGAAATTATATTCATAATTTACAACCCATGATGCAGCTCCGAAGCTAACTGCCTTTTTTTTTTTACTTATTTCATACTATTACTGACATTTCATCTCAAAATTATAGAACTATTAATAGATTTAGCCACTTAGCATCCAATAAGATAAATCCCAATTATCTCTAAACTTTGTAATTATTACTGATTTTACCATTTAGTGCGATAAATTGATGTTTTTATTCAGTAAAATAAATGCAAAGTACTTCTCAATTAGAGCCTCTACGCACTATGTACATACTGTACAAGTGTGTATATATATATATCTGT
>VKOC01000006.1:8070359-8085689 GCA_009364415.1 Spea multiplicata
ATTATTATTATTATTATCTTTTATTTATATAGCGCCAACAGTTTACGCAGCGCTTAATACATAATACGATCCCTTAGTCTTCCCTGATATTTTTATGCTGCAAACCACTTACCTTTGCTTAGCCCTACTCTGAACTTTCTCCAATGTGTCAATATCCCTCTGTGAGGAGTTTCCAGAACTCTACCATCCCCCTCATGGTACTAATGCCTCTTGCCATTCAACCAAGCACACTGTTTGCTTTTTGCGATGCTTTAATGCATTGTCCGATTACCTTTAAGTCAGCAAATAGAACTACTCCTAAAACCTTCTGTAATATCACTACAAAAATATATACAGATCCTTGAGATACCCCGCTAGTAATAAGTCCTTCCTCTGAATATACACCTTTGACTTCAACCTCCTGTCACTCAACCATTGAATTATTTATTCAATTATTTTGACAAAAAGTTGTCCTCACCCTTGTCATTTTCTGATAAATGTTTAGAACAGGGTGGGATCTATTTTCTCTATAGATGCAATCCTTAGCTACCTCCATCTTGGCCTTGTGATGTATTGCCAATTTATGATGTCCCGTACACTTGTAACCCAGAGTTCGCCTTCGGGTCCTTCTCTGAAACCAAAGTCTTCTGATTCCCTTGTTCTGCACACACGGGTTTCAAAATATTTACACAGTGTTTCTGATGTGTTTAAAGCTTCAATAATGATGTACTAAAAGACTTCATATATGCCAAAATATTGCCAATAACTTTCATTTGTCTATAAGAATAAATGAAATAAGAGCTTTCAAAGTTACAAAATATGGAATAAAATAGAATTAATTACTAATCAAATCATTAGTTTAAGGTTGTTGCTTAGTATAAAGCAGCAGGAGCTTCATAATCATCACCTTCAAGAACCATTTATCAATATAAGCCTATCTCAAATATATCTAGTACTTAGGATTTAGTTTTACAAATTTCTTGATAAAAAAATGCTATACTCTGCTTCAATACATGCCCTCGGCCTACTGCTAACAATGAAGGTGTCCTCCTTTGGGTACCTGCAATGTTTGGGGTGAGTTGTAGAAAGAGAAAATTAATGACAAATCCGAAATTAATGCTGCTGTAATAACTCTCTGCAACAGGACCCCATTGGCGGATGGTGGTAAAGTTGGGAACTCTTTTCACTAGCGCTACATCCTGTAGCCCGCTTAGAGTGCGAGGAAGGTGGCAATGATGGCTAGTGACATACTGGTAGATCTCTGTTTCCCCATAACGTCCCCTCCCTCAATTAAACCCCTTGGATCCCAGATATTTGTGAATTTGAAAATAAGCTGTCCATGTGGTTGTATCTTGTTTATGGCTCTAGTACAGAGACAGGGAAAGTGTCTATAGCCAGACACTGTGGTCATATTCATGTATTGTTATGTTTTTAAACCTAATGGGGTTGCATGATTAGTAAATATTGCTTCTTTGTTAATTTACAGTTCTTTAACATTTATATTTTTAATGTAGTGAATGTGTGGATGTCAATGACACTTTCATTGACTTTAGCATTAATATTGCAAAAGTGTTTTCTTATTTACAGTAGTCTATTGAATGAACAGTGTAAAATTGTGAATCTCACAAAGACATTGGTTCTGTAGTGTTTCCACTTAATCATAATATTTATGAGTGAATGGCTGTTCTGTTGTATTTCTTAACTTAACACAAGGAGGATTATTCCATCACAGCCAACCAGTTCTACAGTCTAAATAAATAGTGGTACATCTGTGACTAGCATTCTGACACAAGTGCCCTTTTTCTCTACATAAATCAGCCTGACTGAAGCAAAATAAATTGAAAGTATAATACATGCTATCGTGGATTTAAGGACCTAACATACATAAAACAATATGTATAATACATAAAACAATGAAGAAAACCAACCTCATTATTTGTATACAGTTATTTATCACACCTGGGCATAAGGTTATTTAATCAAAGGAAGAACAGAACAGACTGACTGCAAACTTCTGCTATGTACACACTGATTTATAGTACAAGTGTGTTTGAAGATTTGAGGGGCAGACAAAGGACCTTGCTGGTAAAAGACTTTACCTAGACGAGTGATTGGATGAAAATATTGGAAAAATCCATAATTTATAGGAAAAAAAGATGTATATGCTGACCACATGGGAAGATACAATCAGAAAACAAATTCATTTTGAAAGGCTGTGTAACTATGTATTATAAAACAGTAACTTGGTGTAATGCACTTGAAAAGTTAGATGTCTTGTAAACCAGAAGAAATATCTAAAACTAATAATCATAGCTGTGAATTTTCAGTCTGGCTGTGCAATGATCCCACTGATGTCATAAATGGTTGCACAATATTGCTGATTTTTACACTGATTTATGCTCTGTATTACTTATTCATTAAATGAATTGAATAATTGCAGTCGTTATTTTTTCCCAACACATTGTTATTAACTTTTATTTGTATAGCTCCAAAATATTGGGCTATACAACTTAAATGGATAGTTTAGTTTCCCTGACACCATCATTATAGAATACATAATACATTGTTTTGTTAATACGTTAATATATATATGCTTACCCACAAACTATTTTAAGGATACTGAGATGGTAGGGAAAATGTGGTATGTGTGCCTCAGCTGTCAAGACATAACCTGGTCAAGTATTCTGTTACCTCTACATGTAGCATCTTGTATGTTTTTCAGTGTGATGTGTTTGACTCTTAACATGCTAAACCTCATGTTATAGTGATACACTTTAAGAGCCTAGAAGCCATTTGCAATGTGACATTGCGCCAGAGAGCTAACCCATGGTATAAGACAATTATTATGGCATATCTTCATAGTATCTTGGCAACACACCTAACAGCTTTCAGCACATTTTCAATACAAATGCCTAAACAACACAGGTAAATTGGCCTGCAGACAGCAGGAGAAGACTAGGTCTATTTATCAACCCACACATCAGTCCGGAAGCAGTTGTTTCACATAAAATATCACAAATGCTAGCATGTGTTTCAAGTTTGGCTTCACTGCATAGTGCAATGACTATATTGTTGTTTTGGAAAGAAGAGTATCTTTTACATTTTTGACTGTCAGCCACATTTGTGATGCATGGTTGACAAAGTAGATTCAGGATCCCAATCAGATACCTCGCATATCCTACTTTAGGTCACTACACTACAGCAGAAGTTCTGCCAATTAGCATACATGGGTTTCCAGGTGAAGTGCCACTTCTTCTGTTCTTTGGGTCATGGTTCTCTCTCTTTCGGTAATGAGTGGTGTTCTGGGGTTATATGTGGCTAGCCCCACCGTTATATTCAACAATCTCATATGGAAGTTCACAGGTATCCCAATTAGCCAGGTGCCTGCCTATAGAGCAAATCTTTCATGATAAACCACACACTCCACCAATAAGCAATACATGCTCAGTGGCGGGCCTCAGCCATCCACCTTTATCTTCTGGGCATTTAGGGGTGATGTCCAACTTTTCAAACCTGGCAAGATACAAAAGGCCAGGGTTCAGCTTGGCTTTCAGACTACTAGCTGTATTGTTCTCTTGGGCTTCCCATGATAGGAAAAAGTGGCTTCTCGTGATTGTGTGTCTTTAGGGGGAAATTGAAAAGGAAGAGTCTTTACACTGATGCCCTGCAGAGTGGGGTGGCCTGCCTGCCTGCCTGACTAATGGACTTGTCAGAGGTAATTTACAATTAGTTTAATTTTGATTGATAAACTACACTAAATAAAACATTGCTCAACAGATTTCAGGCCGTTACACAAGGCTGCTTTGATATGAAAAGAATAGTGTATCCGCACTGTATACGTTCAATATTTAATTGTTTATTTGGCCATGTGAGGTCTATTTTTAATTTTCATTGCAATCCTTTTAAGGTTAGTTCTGAGATAAATTTTATTTTGGCTGGTAAAATATTCATTCAATTAACTTGCGTTGCCCTGGGATGAATGATACCAATGTACCCACAAACTGTATACAACTCTGTATAAAATATATATTATTTAATAATTGATTATTTCTATGTTTTTTCTTAATAGGATTAAGTTTCCTTTGGGGCACAAAATGCATTAGGTGGCTGTCCTTCTGTCTGTATCCCCTCTTTTTTTGTATCCCCTCTTATTGACCATTATTACTATTCTAGCAGCAACTGAGGAATCTGAATGTAAATGCCTTTTATGCATTTTAGGTTATGCGCTCCCTAGTTTGTATTTTTTGTGCTGTGCTGTGCGTGTTTGCAGGTTTTTTTTAATCTTTTCGGTGTTTCGTTTACAACAAAATCAAAATCAACACAAGCAACAAAAACGTGACCCCACAACTACGTCCCCCAGAGAACAGGACAACATTGCTATAAATCAGGTAGAGACCATTAAAGACAATGGGTAAAGTCACAGAATCATCCCCCCAATTCCCCTCCCACCCAGGTGGTCAGCCCAGTAAGACAAATAACCGGAGTGAGAAACAACAAAAAACTCTGACATCAAACTGGTCAAGGACAGGTATTACGAGCAAGGATCATTACCCTGTAGCATTTGTGCACCAAACCAGGATGTGTCGCTTTGATTTGACATTTAACAGAGGTCTCCAGAGTACCAATAAAACCGTCCCATTTTTAAAAAAATCTATGAGTGTCTCTTTCTTTGTGTATCGTCGCATCTAACCAATCCATTCTGAGCAAGTGGAACAATGTATTATGAAATAAAGACAATGAAGGAGGTTCAGCATGTATACACTGCTGCAGAATGATTTTCCTGGCCACAGCCAGAACTATACAAATCAAGGCCCGAGCACGCAGTCCTTGATTATCTAGATGGCAGCCTCCGGACTTATCTGGAGATCCCGGATATTTAGGCTCACTAGGAAAGCTTGAACATGCTTCCAAAACTCACTATAGGTGGGCAAACGCAGAAATTATGAAATAAGTCAGCGGCAATCATACCACATTTGGGACATGAATCAGTGGAAGTAATGGAAGTAATCAAAAATTGTCTGTGAGGGGACAAGTAGGCTTGATGAACAATCAATTTTCAGCTGCATCTCTTGATAAGAGCTAGCTGGGAGTATTTTACAAGGCAAAAGAGTACTGGTGATAAGGTCCTCACATTGTAGTGTAGGGAAATGCGTTAACCACGCAGCCACACCTCTGGGTGTGTAATTACGAGAAAACACTGCATCTAAAGTCTGGTAAACAAATTGTGTGGACATGTGACCGGAGTGCTCATCTTTTTTTTTTTTTGAACAAGTGATTGGATAAGATACAAAAGTTTAGGGAACTAAACCATCTTAATAAGAGCTACCCTACCCGAGAATGATAAAGGCAAACACTGCCAACCATGCGGTTCACTAATGAGGGGGGTATAATTAAAGACGTAAAAGTCATTGGGATCCTTAGGGATCTTAACACCCAAATACAAAAAGGAACTCAAATCCCACTATATACCTAGATCAGGCATATGTGGTGGTTGTTTATGTCCAGTGAGGCACAAAGCCCGTGATTTATGTTTGTTGATACAAAACCCCGTGACCCGTCTGCACTTGTCCAGAAGGCCAAAGATTAGAGGAAGAGTGATTTGTGGGTAGGTTACATACAAAAGGACATCATCCGCAAATGCATATACTTTTAAAGTATGGGAGCCTATCGGTATGCCCTAGAGATCACTTGAGTCAAGAAGCACCCTAAATATCGGGTCCAGTGCTAAAATTCAGCTGAATAGCCATCACGACCAGTAGCCTTTTTATTATGTAGAGTAGATATAACAGATTTAACCTTAGATGTCGAGACATCAGCGTCTAAGATATCACGTTGTGACTTACTCAATTTGAGGAGAGCCGCCTTCTGAAGTAACGCCAAACCAGACTCAAAATCATTAGAGGCAGTGTAAAGTGTGGTAAAGTGACTCTGGAACGCCTTATTAATAAGCAAAGGGGATGTTTTCAATCTACCAGGGGCCATTTCAATGTGTGTAATATTATGTCTCGATCTCCGTGGGTATGCAATAGTCGCCAAAAGTTTGCTAGCTTTGTTACCCCATTTAAAAAAACTTTTTTTTCCCCAATAGGGAGTGAAGTCTGGCCTGTAAGAAAGTGTTGAGGACCAGTTTAGTTTGTTCATATTTAAATTTAGATGCTGGCGACGGGTCATTCATATAATCTAAATAAGCTGAACTGGTATCCGCACTCAAGAGCTTAAACTGCTTGTTCCATCATTTCTTCGCTACATGATGTTTTGTATAACAATATACAAGTCAAGAAACACATTTCCCAGCACTGGTATCCTTGTGTAGACTGAATAAAGGTTATTTTCTACTAAAAGGTATCTTATAAGGAACAACAGTAGGGAATGCGATAGAAGTGAAAGGATCTTATGGAGCTTTTTGGATTTAACAACAATCGATGGGTTTTATGGAAAATCATTGAAGAAAGTGACGTGGAAACTGAGTACCCCATACCGATGTTATTTATAACCTTAGTCTTAAACGGCAGGAAAAATACACTTCTGTTCAATGGGGAATACATTAAAATGTATTCCCTCTCAACAGGATCAGGTATAAAGTCAATTTACAAGGGTTCGGGCAGAAAGCGTAATCAGGCAGGTCTAGAGGTTAGAAATCCAGGCAGCAAAGGTTCATAAGCGGAATAGGAAGGACGATGGTCAAAGACCAGGTATACAGCAGTATAGGATATAGGATACAGGACTCAGGATACAGGAGCCAAATGTTCTCTTCAAACACAGAACAACTGAGGGTTTTAAAATGCGAAACTCTACCCTTTGGTTGCTAAAATCAGTATCTTCAGGTATCCATGGTTTGTTTTGAAGCCATGGACACCTGGGGAGATTGGAAGCTGCTCCTCTATCTTTTAACAGCTGTCTGTGTCTGCCTAGTGTCTGTGGCTGCCAGGGAGACATAACGCATGGGTAGCCGTCCCTCTTCCTGGTTAGTCTCCCCAGCGTCCCTGGTTGCCGGGAGATGCGTTGTATTGAGTTTGGCCCACAGGGGTTGGAAGGACAGGTAAGTTGTGCAATGCGTGACACACAGCATTTCTTGGATCACCTAGCTAGACTAGACACAATTTTTACACGTTGTTTTTTTTAAGTCTAACTTATGTTCTAAATTAATTTACCTGTTTTATTAAAAACACAAACATTTTAAGTTAATGGTTTTGTTAGTCCATTATTGTTTCATAGCTTTTCATAGAAGATAAAATGTGTCTTGTTTTCCTAAACATTCCTGAATAAACAAAATGTAATTTAACCATCTGTGCTATAAATGCGATAAAGGTATAATGTTTCCTTGTGACATAAAAAAATGTCAAAAATGAGTTTAGCCAATGGGCAATGTCAAATTATAAATTAACCCCTTCAGGACCGGGATTTTGATACTAACGTGTCGCTAAAGGACCGGAGCTGTTTTTGTGTTTTTGCCATGTCTTCCTTCAACTGTAATTTCTCTCTTATCAATTGGTGCACCCACACAAATCATATATTGTTTTTTTCAGCACAAGTAGGGCTTTCATTTGAAACCATATTAAGCTGGGTAGTACATTGTTTTGTTTGAAATAAACTGGAAAAAGTGGGGGAAAAATGAAAAAAACGCATTTTTTTACAGTTTTGTATACATACAAATTGTACACACATTGAACCAATGGGAAAAAACTATCCCAAATATATTCATTAACTTGTCCTGATTTGGAAACCACCCAACATGGCCAGGATTTTTATCTATTTTGACCGGTATAGGGCAAATATTGCAAGGCATGCATCACGTTTTTGAAATGTAATTTTTTTCAAATTTGGCATCGTAGTCTAATAACTGCAATAGTTGTCACAGATACTGATTATACCCCCAAAATTATATGTTTATGAACAGTAGATAGGTCAAGGTGTACAACTAGGGTCATTGTGACACTTTTCAAACAGGGATTTTATCGCCAATTGCTGTGGAGACCAAAGAGCCCTGTCTCCCTGTCCCTGAAGCTGCCTCTGGCAGCTGGGACACAGTCTCCAATGGACTGGAGATTGTAGGAGAGGAGTCTCTCTGATCAGCCCTACAGGGCTGATCAGAGGACTTCTGGGGGTTCGTTTTTGCTGCTGGAGGTCTGCCTGGGCTTCCAGGCAGACCACCAGTAGCAGAACCCCCTAAAAAACGGGAATTAACCCCTTCAATGCCGCGATCGCTGCACTGATGCTCTCATGGAGCGATCAGGCAGCAGGGGGGTGTTGGATCAGGTCCCCACACTTGTGTGGGGACCCATTCAACACCCCCACCCCTTCCCTGAAGCTGCCTATGGCAGCTGAAACAGCGATTGCAGATTTTTCTGCAATCGCTGTTTAATGCCTAGAGAATCACTCCGTGGGAGTGATCGTAGGCTTGGGGGAGGGCTTAGACACGCTGTGCTGTCTGCCCAGGACTCCTGGGGGCGTTTTTTGGGAGAGACGTACCTGGTACGTCCCGGTCTACAGGTGACTGTTAACCAGGAAGTACCAGGTACGTCCCGGTACTGAAGGGGTTAAAAGAATAGGTGTATAATAAAATATGTCTTATAGGTTGTTTTCCATGTTTTGCTTATTAATGTGAATGGTTTTGGGTTGACACTTTAACAGCATTGTTTACCTGCAGATGGCAGTTTGACTATAGGCCTGGCCTTCTGTTGGGCTTAATGCCTGTCCCACTTGAACTTTTTCAGATTTACTCTATACATGGAATAAAAAAAATATATAAAAAACATTATATTAATATTTCTAAAATTGTAGGTATAGGCAGTAATCTTTGTGATGGAAATTGCACGAAATCTACCATATACAGAATGGAGATCCTAATTGCCTGCTTTAATGTTCAGGATATTATGTGTACAAATCTTTAAACTGAAAAAGTAGACAGCAAGTAGAAAAAAAGAAAACCAAATAACTCAAGAAACACAAAGCGAACCAAGCATCTGCTGCATTTTCATGCTACAGGAATACAAGTCATTTCGAAAAACATTTTCTCCCCAACCGACCCATGAAAAAAATGGGCCACTTGAGAGATATACTTTATGCATAGTACTTATCCTGAATGTATGGTGCACTGTGCTCTTTACTATGAAAAATAGTCCATCTAATTCTTGTATAAGGTCTGTATTATTCGTCCTTAAACTCAGCCTTTCAGCAAAAACATTTTAGTTCCAGAGTATATTCTGTCACCAATTTCACTTCAACATAATAGACTTATGGACCACTGAATTCACTGTAGGCCATTATGCCATAGCATTTATCTAGTTTATGAAAGACCAACCTGTGTAGAAAATTCTTAGTACATTAAATTGAATGGCTCTGACTGAATAATAAACAATACTGACATTCAGGCATTTTTTATTTCCTTCCTTAGACACTAGTCTATCAGACTAAATTAGTCTAGCTACTGATTTTGCATTGTATTTGGAGTGTAAATGGAGCAGAACCATGTTAATTATATTACAATTATAGGCATCAATAATAGATCATCCAGTTTGATATAATGTGGTTTTAGCTTTCATAAAGATTCCGTCCCACCAACTTTTACTCATGCCAAGTTTTACAAAGCGTAGATTCTCCCAGGAATACCTCCCAAGTTTTCTGGTTTTATGAGACAACCATGATTGCCGCCACAAGGTTGAGCATGTAAAGTGGGTGTGTGGACAAAACCTGGCCCCACCAACGTCCTGCATCTAGCCATACACCTCAATACAGGTCCTGATTTTGGTACCTGAAATGTATGTGGTATATAAAATAAATTATGGCATTTTGTTCTATTAAGTAAGTTGTATACATGTTAAATTATTTTATTTTTGGATTTATGGATAAGGGGCAAGAGAACTGCATTCATCAGTATAGGAAATGAATGTGCAAACCATTGGGAAGTGGGCCACAAGGTGTTATTCCGATGGTACAAAGTGCCCACTGTAGTGCCAAAAGTATAAAGCCTCCTCAGACAAACGCTGGGGCTGCTGTCCAGAACCAGGAGATATGAATCAAATTTGGAAATGTAAGAATGTTATGTCCTTCTAGGGGAGGTGTTTTCTTTCGTAGTATCCCTTACGAAAAATTACTGCAGTTTTTTCTGAAGTTATACTGCAGTTTTTTGGACATGAGAAAACTGCAATACTGCACTTTTACTGCAAATTTACTGCACGTTTACTGCACTTTTACGTCATTATATTGCAAATTACAGTTGTACTTCAATGTACTGTAGCTTTATTGCATTTGTACTTCCTTACAAAAATAACTGCAGTAAAACTGCAGTACAGTGAAGTACAAATGCAGTAAAACTACAGTAAATGTGCAGTAATTTTTTGGCTTGACCTCCCAAGGCCAACTGACTCAAAGATTACCCTTTTAGACACACTGGCAAAAAATTCAAGTCCAATGAAAGAAAGCTCAATATGCATATTCTTGAAGCCCCCCAATAAAACGCTTGCAAGTCTCATAGCACTTATAGATAAAAAGGAGAGCTATGAATATGATTCGCACTGGACATCTTATTTGTTACTCAAACATACAGAGGTTTGGGACCTATGGTTTCTCTATGTGAAGCAGGGAGGCAGTGGAGGGAGAGACCTTCAAACTTAGAAACAATAAGAACTGCTGTCCAGCTATCAAGATAGCCTTTTGCTCAAACTGTCATCTATGAATATGAAACACACTTCTACAGTATACTTGAACATGTTTTGTAACTAGTTTTAGTGGTAATTCGGCTTTTTTAAGACAACCATAAATTGTGCCAGCTATACACACTTCTAACTATGCTACAAAAGCAGCTAAGCAATAACAAAATACAATTATTTTTATAGACTTGAGACTAGAGTAATCTAAACATTCTTCCTCACGTCCATCCTCACAAAACCAAAACAAATCCAAAAATGTGCTTCTTATGGACAACTTGGCTTGTGATATTTACAATCTGATACACATTTAAAATTAGAGTTGTTTCTTATCTGTGTAAAAGATGGTATTTACATTACAATATGGACTCACAAATATCTAATTTTACGGTTTAGACGGGAGCATCCACACTTGATTTATCTTTAATTGCATAAATATCTACATTAGAATTACAGAACAAAAATATTAATTTACCATAGCAAGTCATTATTTTTCAATTCCACATAATAACCTTTAAATTTTGGAAAAATTATTCTACTTAGTGTAGATAGAATTTTTCAAGCACCTAAGCAATTTTTGTTCTTCCATTAAAAGAAAAGAAATTCAGTTTACATTACATTACCCTATTTCCTACCGTATTTTACAAGTATTTCCGAAGATGAATGGAAAGGAAAAGTATTTAGCTAAAATGTGATTGTAAAGTGAAAAAAACTATAAAACATGTGTAATATAGATGATAAAACCAATAATAATATTCTTACCACTATTGGTAGTCCGTCCACCCGAGAAAGCCGAGTCCAATTCTTACCTGTTTATGCCCCTCGTTTTAAGAAGGAAGTGAGCGGGGCATGGCAGCCTGGCCAGAGGATATCCCAGATACTGAAATCGACGCTCTGATCCAGAGCCGGCCTTAAGTGTTCTGGTGCCCTGTGCAGTCTACTCTCCTGGCGCCCACCCATCCCCTTCTCACGGCCCCCCGTCCCTTCTCACTGCCCCTCTCCCTATCCTTACTTACCTCGTTGCCGGAGTCCTGCGGTGGGAGCGGAAGACATCCGTCTTCCCGATCTGCCGCGGTGCGCGCTTCACAGCTGAGTGCCGGAAAAATTCTAAACGCCGGCACCACGACGGAGTCACGGAGAGTGAGGGGCGCCGGGCGGTTGCTGCAAAACTTCACGAGCGACCACTCGGCGCCCCTGCCCGGGCCTTAAATTGAAACATCGTTTTTTTTGTTTGTTTTAACGTTATTTAACATCCTCCATGTTCTAAGCCTAGAAAATGGTTTAAATTTGCTTAAAGGTCAGTATCTGAAAATACCAATTACAATCTGTGGATTAGAGTCTTCTACATGGCGAAACAACAATATTTGTCAAATAGTCAAATACAACAATTAGCTATCCTGTATTGTGTACAACAGCAACCCTACAAATACAGTATAGTGCCAATGGCTAGTGCTAGTGGAAAATTCGGATGTGGAACTTATTTCCCTTGAGATCCGCTACCTTCTCAAAATTTCACCTATTGACAATCATAGTGGGATACATTTGTTATATATACCATATAAGTAAACATGCATAACATGAGAATAGAAAAATTGTATGTTGTGTATTTTTTTCTAATTTAAACCAAACACAATCTACCTTAAATCCCAACCTCCCCCAGGGTGTCTACCCAGGCAAAACTCCCACACTTCCCATCGAACATAAATCAACAACATTAATAAATGACGTGTCAATATTAGCTTTCAGTTATAACCCTATGTTTTTTTAGTTTATATGTCAATTAATTGAACTATTTATTTAAAAACAATTTCAAGTGACACCACTAAATTGTCACTGAAGGAAAGTATTGGTACTTCATGCTACTAGAATATGTAGCACAATCTTTCCTAGGCCACTGGAAAGTGGCCAAAAGAAAGGGTGGAATAAGCTTCCTGATGAGCTGCCCAAAGCTGGCACGTGTTATGGATCAACCGGAAAACAGTTCCCTTTCCTTCGCCTGCGCTGATGTAACTCACTGGAGTGGCAAATTACATCAGACCTACAGCTGTAACCCCGACATTATGATTAATTTGATCAGTAATTTCTCCTGTTTTTCATTTTAATCGGTGCGACTGTTCTGCTGTGACAGGTCTTTCAGATCTAATTAAGATAAATTTCAAAGTAAAAAACGTGCCTGAATTTTCAAGTCAAATCCAAGCTTTTAGTGTGAAGACCAGAGGCATAAATCATCAAATTCAGGGGGGGGGGTGCTGAACTTTAACTCAGTGATCAACCCATTAACACTGAACCAAATTTTACATTCTCCTAAACTCTTTAGTCATTATTGCAAAACATTCTAGCTAGAAGCAGGGAAAAAAAGACATTTATTATTATATGTGTGCGATCACAGCTGTGTGAATGTGCAGCATGAACAAATAGCTAAAAGCTTTTATGGAAACTCTTTTAGACATTACATCTCAGAAGAAGAAAACATATTAAATGGTAGCTTTTCCAATCAATTTATCCTCAAACGGAACAAATATTATTGGTACCCTGCCCTTACCTGCTGGTGCCTGTAATGAGACTGCTATGGTTTTTAAACGTCACTGGATTACAAAGTGAACAAGGAATTTCAGTTTAGCCAATGCACAGTCAAACTACTTCTTAAAACACTGGACAAAACATTTAAAAAACCAAAAACATTATTGTTTCATTTATTTAGCCTTCCTTCTTATATTTTAGTCTTTTAGCATTAACTGAGACTTAGAAAGTCATAGGTCCAGTAGGTTTCCCCTATTACCTAGTACGAGTTGCAGTTTTATCTCATTGACTTTGCTTTAATTTATGAAGGGCCAACTCCCGTAACCTTCTGCTCCATGAATAGCTTGGGTGCCCTATATAAAGTATACATTAATCGCTAAGATTTATTAAAGTTACCTCACTGATTATGCAGAGCCAGCAAAACGCTTCTTGCAGAGTAATTTGTCAGACACATTACTTTGCAAAGTGAGTTTGAGTCGAAACCACAACAAGCACTCTAGTTTACTAAACTTATTTGTTTTATTAAATGTGTTTATTTCTTCGGGCATCTATGGGTAGGGTAGTCGCAGCTGCCCAATGCAACCCCTGCAGCCCCTTTTTCCTGTCTCCTCGTACCGGTTCAAAATTGTTTTGAAAGGGCCCTTCCGACCTGCATCAGGGCCCTTTCTAAACTATTTGGAACCAGCACAGGGAGACAGGAGCGTATCGGAGGTCATGTGACTGCGGGGTAATCTGCAGGAACAGTGAGAGATAAGCGGGGGGAGGGAGGTGGGATGTATGTATATGTGTTTGTACAAGTACACATCCATGCTCTCACACACACAATTACACATCCATGCTTATATATACGTTGTATGTTGGAAGAGGGTGCAAGGGGCAATTATGGCACAGACTAGCTGTTGAAGTTGGGGGACCCAGGGGGAATTTCTGCACCAGGGCCCCATTGTTTCTAGTTACCCCCCTGTCTGTGTGCATGCAGTCTGTGTGTAACTGTGTGTCTCACTTTTCTGCCTTCAACTCTTAATTTTCTGTTTTCTTTTCTTTCTTCTTTTTTTTCTCTCATCAGGCTGCTGGACCCCTCAGTTACAGGTGCATCTGGATACTGTGTACCCGAGGCACTTGCCTTAGCATGCCACTGATTGAAGTAATTAAATTAACCATAGAATTTGGGAATCTAAGTGACAATTGCTAAACTTTGGAACTTACATGTAACTTCAATCCTCCTTGCATTAAAGTCCTCACAGCTCTCATCTTCTACAAAATCTAGAATATTTTTTTATAGCTATTAACATTTCTTCTACACCCTTTATTTCGTTGGTCATCTGCTAAGTCTACATAGAAAGCTTGTGAGCTGGACTCTCTTTACCTGAAGTATTAGTTTATCTTGATCATTCACACTGTATGTACAGTATATGCGGCATCTTCTGGTGTTATCTAAAGATATATAGATTTAAGCAAATACATTTTGATAGAAATACATGTTTTTATTGGTTTGATGTGGATGAACTCAAGTGGTCTGCACAGAGCCCTGATCTTAACCCTACTTAACACCTTAGACATGAATAAGAGCACCAATCAGTTCCTGACCTCACAAATGCTCATTTGGTTGAATGGACACAAATACCCACAGACACACTCCAAAATCCTGTGGAAAGCTTTCCCAGAAGTGTGGAGGCTGTTATAGCTGCAAAGGGGCCAACTTTATTTAATGTTCATGGTTTTGGAACTAGACGCTAGTTGTGATGGTGGTTTCCACATACTTCATAAAGTGTATATAAATTGTCCATGTGAAAATATATAAAAAAAACCCCTTTATTTTTATATAATTCATTTAATTTACTTTTTTTTTTAACCTTCTAACACTAACCCTATGTGACTAATTTGATACTATCTAACCCCCACCACACCATCTTGCCAATGTATATTAAAAATACATATAAAACATTAACATGGGTCTTTGGGCCCATGGAATCACTTTTTCTTCGTGAGGAGAGAGACTGACTTTGTTGTCTGACTGGGCGCATGCATGTGATTTGCTGTAGCAGTGATCATACGCATGGAGTGCGAGGGATGTGCTGTAGGCTAACTTCCCTGGTGACAGAGTGGTCAGCTACACAAGAAACTCCTCGATCACTGCGAAGTGGAGCCATTTTTCACCAATGACTTCCTAGGTATTCCATGCGGC
>VKOC01000006.1:8085789-8106422 GCA_009364415.1 Spea multiplicata
CACAACCCCTATAGCAAGTATTGATAACTTTGCCAAGCAGAATACAGTTAATACAATTACAAAAGTAAATTTGGTACTAAATAGTATTACAAAACAACAACAGAACTGCAAGCACACATATCTTATATAATAATAAACATGTGATGTTGGAAGGGGAGGTGGAACTACATATGCGAAATGGAGTATTGCGGTTCCTCCCAAGTCAGTGTGTAGTTGCACCACAATAAGGGTATAGATTAGTAGGAGGATATGGCAGCCATTTACTGAAAACAGAGAAGGTTGATTGTGATTGGATAGGACATAGAAACCTCAGTAATGGGGCCCTAAAAGCACTACATGCCCAGTCACTCATCTGGGGTTTGGCTTCTGAGAGATTCTGAGGTGAAAATTACTCTGAAAAATATATATTCAGATATCAAATGTATATTAATGTAATGTTTAGATTCCCCAGCATGATACATAGTGCAGAAAAGCATAATAGTGAAATAGCCACTTAAAATGATAAATTAACTTTTATGTAACAAAAGTGATTATAGTGCAAAGTTGCAAAAGGTAGTTTTATTACCATGGCAGCCACTTAAATGATCCAGCAAGAAGGAAAAAATGTTCATATTACTAATTAATAGATACATGGAAAGCAAACTAGGAATTATAAATAATATACCATGAAGATAGGTTGATATAAAATAAGTGTGGGAAAATACTATTTCTCCAAAAGTTTCTGTTTAATAAATCTCCATGGCAGCTGATGTTGGATCGTATACATTGACAAGCCATGTTTGAAACAGGAACATTTTTATTTTTCATTATAAGATTCCGGTTCAGGCAAGACAAAGTATTTTGTTGAAATACTGCAGTGCCTAAGTAATAGATGTGGAAATAAAATATTATGCTTTATGCCATTTATTTCCAGCTTGTCATTTAGTTCTAAGCAATGTGATATCATTTCAAGACCGATGAATGCATTTATGGCCTTAAACAAGTATATATCTATGGATGCAATGAATTGTGTGTCTTTAATACCTACAATTTCGAAATAATGTGAAACCTGTGCAAGTCTAAATTATAGTATCAACTCGTTTATCATATTTTGTGATTTTTTTTACTAGTTCTCTAGATTTAATTCTCACATAAGCAGCATTTTTGAATTGGCCATTTGGGAGAATTTCATTAATCAATACAAATATTAATCAGTTCCCTCAGTCTACATATCTAATGTCTTATTTTTTTATTCCCTTTAAACGGTAAATGTTCCCCTACTAAAAAAACAAAACAAGGAAGCAAAGCAAAACATAAACACATGTGTATGTGGGTATTATTGTAATCAGGGGAGGTTGTTGAACATAAGTTGTGTTATTGTTCAGTGGAAGCTACTCTACAAAAGTTTTAAACAATGTGTTCATTTTTTTTCCTATTTTAACATATATATATATATTTACTCACAAAGTTTCGCATTGCACACCAATTCCAAAATTCCAAAGCCTGGGTGCTAGGAACCAGCTGTTTCCATCCATGGTCAGCACTCCAGGTCTTAAAGTTAACAACTTTTCTTTATTCAAACATAGTCAAGTTGACGTTTTTATGTGTTTTATGTGGTTTGAAAAGTAGACATACCTTGTATATTTGTACCCCAAACATGAAAAAATAATCATGTTTTAAAAATGGAGGAAAAGCTACAGTGTCAAAAAACCACTGGTACATCAAAGGATAAAGCAGGTAACCCAGCTAAGCTCATATATATATATATAATCGTATAGAAAAATGAATGCCCCATTTTAGCATCGTAATGTTTTACACATATTTTAGAATATTGCTTCATTAAATACCTGCTGTATCACTTCAGTTAATAATGGTAGAGTCTATTTTATTATTTTTAACTGTAGCCAATAATTTCAGCCTCAAAGAGCCAGAAATTGTATGTTCATTTTTTGGATCATTTCTCCTTTTTAATATTTAATTATTTTAATCATGCTCAGAATACTTGTTATTCTGGTCAATTTAATTTAAACTTGTGGGTATACTTGGGTTTAAAAATAGCTCTTTTATATGGTAAACCTAGAGTCTATTAGAAACTATATACTTATGTGATTAAAAGTAACCTGTATTGTAAGTTTGAACAAACCTTGATACCAATATATATTTATTTGAAATATTGAAATACTTGTTTTAAAAACGGATCTTCCATCCCACTGTATCATGCAACTTATGTAGACGTTAAATGTTTTTGCTTTATTTTTTACATTCTGCAGTCTCACACAACTGTACTATTATCCTTTATAATTATCTGGTGTTCATCTTCATCGGTGGCAACAATTCTAAAACACTATGTTCCTATTTTAGTATTATTTTCTTATTTAAAAAAATAAAAATAAATCTGGGTCTTCAGAATGACCTGAAATGCATCAGTTTAAGCACAGAGATGGATATTTTGCTTTTGAAATCCATCAGTGATTTTGCAGCCGTAAAGCTTGACCTTAATCTTTAGTGTATTTAAAATGTCAGGGTTCTGCAAGCATATAGCAAACAATACACCATGTATAATTTTTTTGTTATCAAAATACTTTACTCTCTAAAAATATATTTGAACAAATTAAACACTTGATTTTAGGCCTCTCACCCCGTTTGAAAAGCTTTGCCTGGAGAAGGTGGAACCCCCTCATTTACTCACTAAACTGTATTCCCTTCAACTGACTCAGGGATCGGTCTCCAAGCCATACTACCTCAGACTGTGGGAGAGAGACCTTGGGTGTACCATTTCCTTGGAGGAGTGTGAGAGGATTCTTTTAATAGTGTATAAGGGCACTATATCAAGTAGAGTCCAGGAAACTACCTTTAAGGTTATTTCTCATTTGTATAAGGTTCCTTTGGAACTTCATAGATTTCTTCTTCACATTCCACCTACCTGTTGGAGATGTTGTTTGCAGCCCGGCTCTCTAATACACATTTGGTGGTCCTGCGCCGTTATATGACCCTTCTGGGATTCTGTGGTTGAGGTTATTAAGGAGGTGGTGAACCCGAACTTTGTGGCCTCCCCGGCCTCAATTCTTTTGCACCATACCAACACTCCCTACTGTACCACCTACTCATGTATTGCTTGATTCACCACATGTCTACAATATTTACTACCTATATTGTCCTTTCTAGTGAATTGTTTTTATACTTGTACATGTAACTCTGTATTGTTTTTCAAAAATGTGCAATAAACAGAGTACTGATTAAAAATATATTTGAAAAGCAACCCGATGGACATTTCATGGATAAATTGTCAGGAGATTTGTGTTTCAGCTACTTGACTACACTATACCCTATGAATGTCCAAACTCAATGAGCTTTTGCTACAGGGAGAGGTAGGCTGGCCCTGTATAATGTGCAATTAAATCAGGGGGACTTTGTTAAAGTCTCATTTACCTTCTTGCTGGATTTGTTAGGAATGGCACCTCATGATAGCTTATATCCCTTATATTTGGACTGGCTTTGGAGGCACAGGCCACTTTTCATCTGTGTGCCACTTTACATCTAAGTGCCAGTTTTCTAAGAGACACTAAAACAAATCAAGAAGTTCAGCAAGAAGGTAAGTAAAAATCTGGTACCTTTTCAACCAATACTTTGCTGATTGGTATCAACTTCTACCATTCAGGTTAAGTATGTTTATCCAAGAACTTATATCTCCTTTTATCTCCACTACTTTTTCCCTCTCACTCCAGTCATCATCACTCTTCAGGCAACATGGTCATCATTCTCTTTTTTATGTTCTCAGTCTCCTCCATCATTTCTAGAACCTTTCTCACTCTCCAAGCACTAGCATCACCACTATATTATTGTTGCTCCCTCATTGCTTGTATCACTCTTTTACTCATCACAGGCACTCTTTCACTAACTCTACTCTAACCAATCTGCTTTTCCCTCTCCCACCTTTGCCCACTTTCTCTTCTTCTGTATTTGAAAGCTAGGCCTCCCTCAGTGGTCCCTTCTTTTCCACCAACTACTCAACGTTCCAGAAACACCAGTAATCGTTTCCACATACCCTGCCATCCCTCCTGCTCTCTGGAATGCCCATTTCATGTGTAATAAACTAGGAGCCATACATGATCACTTCACCCCTAGCTGATCTGCTTGCTCTAACTAAAATCTGGTTAATCCCATCTAACACTGTTTCCCTTTAATGATTGCTTGCACCTCATTCGTATTCCCAGACCCAATAATAAAATTGATGGTGGTGCAGGCTACTTTCCCCAGTTTGTAATTATCAACCTATTCCCTTGCATCATCACTCCCGTTCTTTGAGGTTTATGCCGTCCAGATATCCAATCCTGTATCTTTATGTATTTTCAGTTGAATACGGTCACCCTGGCCCTGCTACCATCTTTCTTGACCACTTCTAATCATGGATTTTCCACCTTCCTTCCCTCTAATGTCCCCTCTCTCATAACTGGAGACTTCAGCATTCCAGAAGATACACCTATGAGTCCCCTGGCTTCTAGATTTCTACCTCCCACTTCCTCCTTGATCTTACACAGCACACTAACTCCCTCCTCTATTATGTTCACACCCTGCACCTTATTTTTTGTACTTTGTGCTCACTCACTAATGTATCCCTAACCTAGCTACCTCTTTGTACAATTTCATCTGCTCTTGAGGATGTAGCCCCAACTCACGCTTCTAACCCTGGCACACGCCACTAACCTGACATGTTCAACGTTTCTCCTGTACTGCACTATAAATTCATATGTCTTTCTTATTACTCACCCTTGTTAAGGAAACTATCATTTATTGCGGGACGTAGCCCTATAAATATGTTAAAAACTTTAATCATATATCTGAAATAATTTATGGTCAGAATAAATATATAAATAAAATAAATATCCGAATTATATAAAAGTTCTCAGTCTATCTTATATCAAATGTGTGCAAAAAAAGCAATATAAAGAGAACTGCTCTAGTTCCTCAATGTGTTTCCCCTGTATGGTTTCCTACCCTCCTGCAATTAACTCCTGCACGTTCAACACTTATATGAAGATAATATCCCATGGTTGTGCTTGTTTCTGTTTCTTTGCATTTTCTTCAGAGACAAATGAGATAAAAACCCAGGGGAGTGTTTGATAAGTCTGAACATCAGAACATTTTTGTGAGTGCAATTATTGGCCTTTAAATAGCCTTTAGTTTCAAATTAGTATGAAATTATTATTATTATTATTGTATTATATTATATTATTGTTTTTTTGTCTTTTTTTCTCTATTGGAATATCACAATCGGTTCATACGAGAGCCCCTAGGTGGTTTTGTTTTCGGATTTCAACATTTTGGAGAGTGTTGTGTAGGGCTGCTGCTCTATATCCCGATAAAGGAAGGAAAGTATTATTATTATTATTTTATACACTTTTTTCATCCTTCACTCTGACATGAACACTGGTTTTCACCTTTTCACAAGTATCTTACTGGTGTCATAGCTGGCCTGGTTTATATAGCAGAACAAGGCACAGGTGAAAATACAGGCTGTAGGTAACACATGAGTAAGAAAGTCTCTGGACAGGAACATGCCTGCAAGCCCTCTGGCAGGGCACAAGTCAGGAGCACGGCTGGAACAGGCACCACAGAATATGGACAGGTACCTCAGACTCCGATAGGGAACAGGCACCTCAGATAGGGTACATGAACTTCTATAAACTCTGCATAAGGACTTCAAGACTTCAAAATACAAATAGGGATCTCAGAACAGAGATAGGGACTTCTGAACATGCACAATATGGAGGATAAACGGGAAACCCTTGGATAGGGCACATGGCAGGATAGCCCACTCTGCTGGACTGCGGGGGCCCACTCTGTAACCTCGACTGGAGACCCCTAGGCAGGGCATACAGCAGGAATCCCTCAGACAGGCCACACTACAGAAAGCCCTCAGGCAGAGAAGATGTAGTCAGGCAAGGAGATCAATACCAGGAGCTCACAAACAAAATGGAGAGCCGATAATAAGGTCAGGATGAGCCGGGTCCGCATGGGTAAAATCCAACAGTAAACTGCTAGTAGTAGCACATAACCAAAGCATAGAGCAACAGCAGTGCGCTGTATACACTGCAATACAAAGACCTGGACTGAGAGGGAGAACAGGTGTTTAAGGAGGATGGCAACACCGAAACCAGCAGCAGCTGGACAGGTATTAGCATACATGGTGCTTTTGTTCTCACAAGTGGCCTCTAGAGCCTGCGATATACATGACACCTGATGATAAGCAAGGTGGAATCCATATTTGTTATGTCCTGTTTACTGGTTGTACAGTACTGAAGAATATGTTGATGTTTAATACATGAATAAATATTAATAATAATAATAATAATGAATAGTGATGTGAAAGAGTTACAATCAGAATAGCCCCCAATGTCAGTGGAAGCTAGAATCAGATAACAGCTTATAATAGTTACTGATATTTGTCTCTGGTTATGCATTTAGAGCAGAATCTATATTTCTTGCAATCTAAATTAGATATTTTTCACTTTTCATTAGGTCACGACATTTTTTTTAATCTAAGCAATCATCGTTAGGCTGTCGTAAGGAAAAAGGTCCAGGCTAGAATTTGAAAAAGATGACATAGACAAAAATTAAACATAAAATTAATACACTGTTCGGTTCAATCAACATACGTTTTACAATTAGTGTACCAGACTTTGTAAACCAACTTTCAATTTTCTTTCTTTTTCTAACTTGGCAGCTTTTAGGAAGTTTAAAATCCAATTAACTTTGGGAAGCAATTTCCTCTATTTACACATATATGCTAATGAAAATAGATCTTCTGCGTTTGAATCTACAGTTGAGAAATGTTTGCTATTAAACTTAGAAATAACACAATCTGAATCTATAAATGTACTGTTAACTTTTTATTACTCTGTAGGTATGTGCATTTTATTAATTGTTTTAGCATCATACCAAGACACTTTGGACAATGCTATGCTTCCATCTTTGTGGGAACCGTTTGGGGAAGGCCCTTTTCTATTCTGGCATGACTGTGCCCCAGTGCACAAAGCAAGATCCATAAAGACGTGGTTGGATGAGTTTGATGTAGAAGAACTTGACTGGACTTCATAGAGCCCTGACCTCAACCCCATTGAACATCTTTGGGATGAACTGGAACAGAGCTTGCGAGCCAGGCCTTCTCATAAAACATCAGTGCCTGACTTCACAAATGCTCTACTGGATAAATGGGCAAACATTTCAACAGAAACTTCTATTGGAGAAAAACGCCAAGATTTCCTTGCAAAAAACGCCAGAGTGTCAACATGCTGCGATTTTGAAAAACTGCCACAGAGCCCAAAAAAGCAGAAAAACGCCAAACAGGACTGAAAAAACGCCAAACAGAAAAACGCCAAGTGGAAATGGCATTTTGCGATTTCCTATTGAAGAACAGCTAACATCTGGCTGCAGCGTTTTTTCACTAAAAAAACGCCAGGTGGCGCTATTGGCGTTTTTATGGGCGTTTTTAGCAAAAAAAAACCAAGTGGAAACCTAGCCTTATGGAGTTTTTTCTGGCGTTTTAGCCTTTCTGTGGAAATTGCTTTTTTTGACCTTAGGCAGTTTTTCCAGCCTTTACAAGTTAGATGTTTCACCCAGCTAAAAGCGATTAGGATAAATGGCAAGTATTTGCCCTCTCCTGATGTCATTTACTTGGTAAACACGCCCCGGCGGATCCTTTTGTCTCTTTTCTGTGGTTTGTAAGGCATGCTTTATTCCGAATGTCTGTTCCTCTAGGAAGATTGGCCCCAAATGATGGTGCAAATTATTTGCTGTTGCTTTTGGCATGCAGGATCCAGTTGATGCGTCGGGTATGTTTGTTTGTAATGGCATGTTTGTTCCAAATGGTGTAAAATTCAATATAAACTTTGTTTTGTGTGAAACTGTTTGTTTCCAGCCTATTTCTCATAGGACACACAGATACTGGGTCCATCCTCTGCATTGTAACTGTGGAAAAAACGCCATAAAAAACGCCAAGGCAATAAACCCACATGGCTTTTTCATGGCGTTTTTTCTCTCCCATAGACTTCTATTGGAGAAAAAAAGCCAAGATTTCTTGCAAAAAACGCCAGAGTGTCAACATGCTGCGATTTTGAAAAACTGCCACAGAGCCCAAAAAAGCAGAAAAACGCCAAACAGGACTGAAAAAACGCCAAACAGAAAAACGCCAAGTGGAAATGGCATTTTGCGATTTCCTATTGAAGAACAGCTAACATCTGGCTGCAGCGTTTTTTCACTAAAAAAACGCCAGGTGGCGCTATTGGCGTTTTTATGGGCGTTTTCAGCAGAAAAAAACCAAGTGGAAACCTAGCCTAAAGAGGATTAATCTTCATCCTGAAGTTGTTCCTTATTATTATTAGTTCCCCAATCAAGTCAGCTGTATGATTTAACAAAAAAGTGCCACAAATAGCATGGATGAACTTCCAGCCTACACATACATATCAGCAATTATATGGAACTAATGTTAGACATCATCATATTTCATTAAGATTCCACACATAACTGAGCAGATGAAAGACTTTCTCACATAATGGAAAAACAACATATCATAATGAAATAGTTCACAAATTGAAAAACGCAAATATAATCATACAACTACAAAATAATAACGATTTTAAAAATCGAATTTAAAAATTTTGGAACCATAAATAATGATTGGTGGCCCAAAGTAAATTTGAAAACACAAAGAGATTACACTCATACTGGCCCGTCTTCTATATATGCATGGTAGGTGAGTATCTATTTATTTATTGTAGACAAATAGTCTAAATGTGTTCTCATTGTACGCATAGTAAGCGACTATCCATTGAAAAAACAAGGCAATTACACAGCTTTTTTCTGTATTCCCACCTCTTTTACTAAGGCACTGATGTTGGACGAGAAGCCCTCATTGGCAAACTCTATTCCAGTTCATCCGGTTCATCACAAAGGTGCACAATACCACGCTTGAATTCATTGAGCTCTGCAGAAGGACCCATTTTTTCACAAATGTCTTCTTTAAATGCAGACTGCATGGCTATATTCTTTATTTTATACACCTGTGGCAACGGATCTGGTTGAAACACTTGAATCCAATAATAAATAATGTCCCAATACAAACCTTACTTATATACACTAACATTTTGATGATGCTCATGACTTTTTTTGTGAGCAAAATAACTATTTTTTGTGCTCCTGTTTCATATTTCAAGATATATGTGAGATTTGCTAATGTACCACTAGATGCCAGTGTTTCATCATCTATAACTATATTGAGGAGGCGTTAGTGTCCGAAAACTCACCTTATACAGATTTTCCATGCCCATTATAGCTGCCAGGTCACTTTATTTTCATGTGGTCCGTCTTTCAACTTTAGAATTACCACAAATGCATTTGCCCCTTTCCCCATCCCTCAGCTAAATGCCCTGCGGGGAATGCATTCAGCCGATGCATGTGCTGTGTTCACCTCCAGTCAGATCCAGTACTGGGGGAGCGTGAACCATGCATGCAGGGGTCTGTTTAGACCCTAGTGCACATATCTCAGGTCTTCCCATTGACTTCAATGGAAGAACTTTCCTCCCACCGATTGACAGCCAATCAGTTTAATCGACAGCTAAGCTGTGACAGGACATACTCCCATACTTACTACCATTGATTCACAGCTTAAGTAGCCAATCAGTGGCAAGAAATTTCAGATCATGGAAAAACAAGATGTTTGCAGCATAGCTATAGCTTATTTGTTTCTTTTGGAAGAATGTATATTAAAGTACTCAGAGTGTCTCCTCCCATATACATTTTCCTTTCTCCAGCTATATGCCATAGAGAAGATGTACTTATCTTTTCAGGAAGCCAATTGAATGTAAGATCTGTCACACCACAGAATAGAAGGTCAGCTGCAGGACTGTTCTTTCCATATTAAAGTACTCAGAGTGCATTTTTATTTAGCAGGGGTGTCAAGGCCAGTAACTTGTCCCTTTGATGACTGCATTAAGGGTTGTGTGCATTCCCATAGGTTGCTTTCACATATTCTGTAGTTAGTAATGTACAACTTATAGTAATTGATTCGCATGTCACTAAACTGGAATTGCTAAAATGGCAAATAAGCCTTAGACCAGTATAGTGATTAAAAAGCCAATAGAGAATTGAAGGTCTCACAAGAACACTTCTTCTTGCATGAATACTGATATTGTTATGATTTTATTATATACATTTTATGTCAACAGACCTTTTAAGGTATTAAACTAAACATGGATGAACAGATTAAACATATTATTTGTAATAAGTCTCCCAAAGAATTTTTATTTTAACCACCCATCCCACCAAAAGTTAGATAAGGGGGAGGCATAGCCCATCCCATGTCCAAGCTTAGTTAATAGTCCTGCCCAATTTGCACAATTACTGCTTGACTAGAGATGGGCAAAGTAATATCTACTGTATCTAAAAATCTACCTGTCTCCAAAAATAAGCTGAGTAGCACTTATCACTGCAATAAAACTCCTGTAAGGAAAACTTGTTCCCTTGTCTTAGTATATCATCAGTGCTTCAGTGGAATTTATTGTAGAAGCAGGCAAAACCTGTTCTTTCAGGTAACATGCAGAAATGCTTTACGGTATTTGACCCTTTACACTTGATCTTGTCTTTAGTTAGCCAATTATAAATTGGTTATAATTATGGTTTTAATGGAAGATCCACCTTTTGCACACCATTAATGTTTACAGAGGAAAATTCTTCAGCATGTTAGCTTTGTCTTTAATAGCACTGATCAACTCCCCATAGGACTCTTAAAGGGTCTTGTATTCTCATCAGTTATCTTTCTTCACTTCAGACCTAAGAGGTCTATTTTTTTTCTTATTGCCCTTTCATCCCTAGGAAATTAATTTTAATTCTAGAAAATGACTTTACATTTTATACTCTTTCAGTTTCGTTTATACATTATTTGTCTTATTAAAGTAAAAATAAGGAACATAGAATTTGACAGCATATGAGACTCTAACATGTATCTAACTTTATGTATTAAACTAGACTTGGGCGCCGTGAAAAAAAACCCTTCATATTTGCCGAATATTCACCCGTTCCCGTGTTCTTTTCATGCAAATATTCGTGTACCTTCTTCGTGTTCGCTTTTTTCTTTTTTTTCAGTTTCTAACAGGGGTTAATACGGGGTTAACGTGTCACAGCTGTTGCCCCAGGATGTTAATGCTTATAATAGTCACTATATAGGCCACCAACAGGAGCCTCCTCTGGCATCAACCAATGAAGGCCAGCTGCGACCGCTGGTACGGACCTTTAACTCCTGATGCCAAAACTTGGCCTGGTGAGAGCATTGGTCACCTGTCTACAGAAGTTAAGGGTCCGTAGCTGGCAGGGGCCTCCTCTGGCATCAACCAATGAAGAGCAGGTGATTAGATAACTAACTAAAAAACATGGCAATTTGTTTCTGAAACCTGAGAAATCAGTGTTATTTGGTATCTGGAGGATTTATTACCCCTAGAAAGAGATTTTACTTGTTTTTAAAAATATCATTGTTCATACTTAAGAATAGACTTAATACTAGGTAATCAGATTCTGGTAAGCTTGATTGAAAAATTCTTATATAAAGCAAATCACACAGTCAGATCATGATATAATAATAGAAATCAGAGAAAAACATAAAAACCCTCTAGATTGTAAGCTCATTTGTGCAGGGCCCTCCTCACCTGTTCCGTAAGTCAAATTGTTATGTTATATACTACTTGCTATGTTCTGTCTACCCATTGTACAGCTCTACGGAATATGATGGTGCTAAATAAAAGAAAAAATAATAATAATTAGAACTTTATGTAGAATTAACAATGCTTAGATTGCATAATACAACTGACATATTCCTCCTGTGTATGGTGTTAAAAAAAAACACTATGAGAGGCCATTTGATTAAATTGGGTTACCATCTAACAAGAGATGGGTTTAACATTAGCAACCTTATATATTATATAACATTGCCTTTCACCGGAAACAATAGGCCAAGAATTTAGCAATTACTGTCACTGTCAACCATTAACACAAATACTATCAGGAAGTATATATTTACCAGAAGAAGCCAATAAAATAGAAATCATGGATCATTTTGATAAGTTAAAATTACCTAAACTTTTAACTCAACAGCCCCTATTACAGAGCAAGAAGTATGCAGAGCTATATTGAAGCTTAAACAAGGGCCTTGACCTGATAGCTCTAGCAATCTCTTTCTTAAGGTTATGAAGGAAAGATTGGTTAGGCCTCTTACTTAACTTTTTATACAAACATGACAGTGTGATCAGCACAGGACAGATTGTGACAATGGCTGTTATAACATTTTTGCAGTGTTGCAAAGGAAGGCCTTTCTTTAGATACCATTATTTTGATCATATCATCTAAACTGCTGCCAATTTGCCCCTGATGCAAAGCTGTTGTGTGTACATGGATGTTAGTTCATACCAGAATTGGTGAGATGTCTAACTTCCTTAAAACACGGTGTGCCCACCTCCCACACTCATTGCAGAGTGGATTGAGCAACACATCTAAAACAGAAATACTGGAACTGGAAGTTGCGTAGCTAGACTTCTCTGTTTCATAATCTATATCCAGCTCACGGTCATTGACATTGTAGATGACTAAATGCTTTTCTGCCTGTGCACAAGCCAGAGTAACACCTAACTTATGCTGCAAGTGTTGACCTTCCTTCTTCTCAATTTCTTCTGGCCCAAACATAGGTCTGCTGCTGCCTGTCCATCTTTTCTCTGCGGAGTTAGAATCATTTCAATGCTGGCTGTGCTTGTGGTAGCCAGTGGCAGTTTTGTTTTATTCTGTGCTCCACCATTGAATAGCTTACAAGCAATCTATGCCTTTGATCCCACCAAGGCACCAGAACACCTATGAGTGCTTGGTAGTGACTACAATTGCTCCTCTTTTCACATATACTTTTTCACATATACCTGCCACCCCCTCTGCCCAATTCACAAAAACTGGAATCACTCAGTCTTTACAGACATTTCCAAATCGATTGTACTCACCGGTAAAAATGGAAAAAAAATTGCTGATTGAATAGTTGTATTGTCCAAAGTTAAGGTTTTGCTAGTAGTATACATTTGAAAGTAAAACAAGTCCCGTGCCTGTCCTTCCTATTTTTTCCTAATGGGCTTTTAAACACAGTTTTTAGGATGTACCGGTACGTGGAGCTGGTTATTGTCTTCTCATTTCTGTTGATGTCTGAAGTGTTCACTGCTCCACTTCCAGCTCAACAGAATAAAAGAAACAGGAAATTGACAAAGGAGAAGACGGTACCTTCCAAATCTGGAGATATTTCCATAGATTTTGTTATGTGGGGTGCTATTGCAGCAGTAGTGGTATTTTGTTTCCTTTTGTCTGTCCTCCTACATTATTGGTGTCCTCCTCCATAAACACGAAATCTGATCTGGTCAGGACAGCAGGTACCGAGTTTGGTAGAAATATCTGTGGAGAGACAGGTTCAGGATCAGGAACCTCTGTGGGTCAGGCAGGCAGGAGCAGGACTGGCAACAGGCTGAGGAACTGGCAAACTGCATGAGAATGGAAGACCGGCAGCGGAGCCAAAGGTCAAAATCTGACTAATCTTCATCAGGCAAGGTATAAAGTATAAAAACAGAATCGTAGTAAGGGTTCAAGGCCAGGGGAATTCACAGACCAAAACCAAAGTGTTCTAGCAAGGGATGCTGAGAGGAACACTGGTATATAAAGGTCACTGATGACAGGATTGGCCACAGGTATGTTACAAACCCGAACTAGCATAGCAGGAGGCATGAGGAGACAGAAATCCTAGCAACCACAGAGCCTCCTGGTAGCAACATGGGTAGGAGAATGGTCTCCCACGCTCAGGGTAGTGGTTTTAATCCCAATGTTCCTGACACACCTTGGCAATTCTTTGCACTCCCTTTCTATCAATGTGTTCATAGACAGGAGTGGATTACACACAGTGAGTGTGTTGTCTGCCAGATATTTTGTAGGTTGCTTTATAAATAGGCCACTGAATTTGGTCCTACAAGCTGAATGTTGTTATTTAATCGCTAATCACTGAGGGGTGGGTGGTAATGTGGTAAATGTGTAACTTAGTGATTGTTACACATTTTCCAACTATAAAAACAACTTAAAATATATCAGATAGAGGTTAACATGAAATAAATAAATCACTTTATGGTTATTACATAACCAGGTATGTTATGAAAATATGCTTCTGGTGGCCGCATGGAATACCTAGGAAGTCATTGGTGAAAAATGGCTCCACTTCGCAGTGATCGAGGAGTTTCTTGTGTAGCTGACCACTCTGTCACCAGGGAAGTTAGCCTACAGCACATCCCTCGCACTCCATGCGTATGATCACTGCTACAGCAAATCACATGCATGCGCCCAGTCAGACAACAAAGTCAGTCTCTCTCCTCACGAAGAAAAAGTGATTCCATGGGCCCAAAGACCCATGTTAATGTTTTATATGTATTTTTAATATACATTGGCAAGATGGTGTGGTGGGGGTTAGATAGTATCAAATTAGTCACATAGGGTTAGTGTTAGAAGGTTAAAAAAAAAAGTAAATTAAATGAATTATATAAAAATAAAGGGGTTTTTTTTATATATTTTCACATGGACAATTTATATACACTTTATGAAGTATGTGGAAACCACCATCACAACTAGCGTCTAGTTCCAAAACCATGAACATTAAATAAAGTTGGCCCCTTTGCAGCTATAACAGCCTCCACACTTCTGGGAAAGCTTTCCACAGGATTTTGGAGTGTGTCTGTGGGTATTTGTGTCCATTCAACCAAATGAGCATTTGTGAGGTCAGGAACTGATTGGTGCTCTTATTCATGTCTAAGGTGTTAAGTAGGGTTAAGATCAGGGCTCTGTGCAGACCACTTGAGTTCATCCACATCAAACCAATAAAAACATGTATTTCTATCAAAATGTATTTGCTTAAATCTATATATCTTTAGATAACACCAGAAGATGCCGCATATACTGTACATACAGTGTGAATGATCAAGATAAACTAATACTTCAGGTAAAGAGAGTCCAGCTCACAAGCTTTCTATGTAGACTTAGCAGATGACCAACGAAATAAAGGGTGTAGAAGAAATGTTAATAGCTATAAAAAAATATTCTAGATTTTGTAGAAGATGAGAGCTGTGAGGACTTTAATGCAAGGAGGATTGAAGTTACATGTAAGTTCCAAAGTTTAGCAATTGTCACTTAGATTCCCAAATTCTATGGTTAATTTAATTACTTCAATCAGTGGCATGCTAAGGCAAGTGCCTCGGGTACACAGTATCCAGATGCACCTGTAACTGAGGGGTCCAGCAGCCTGATGAGAGAAAAAAAAGAAGAAAGAAAAGAAAACAGAAAATTAAGAGTTGAAGGCAGAAAAGTGAGACACACAGTTACACACAGACTGCATGCACACAGACAGGGGGGTAACTAGAAACAATGGGGCCCTGGTGCAGAAATTCCCCCTGGGTCCCCCAACTTCAACAGCTAGTCTGTGCCATAATTGCCCCTTGCACCCTCTTCCAACATACAACGTATATATAAGCATGGATGTGTAATTGTGTGTGTGAGAGCATGGATGTGTACTTGTACAAACACATATACATACATCCCACCTCCCTCCCCCCGCTTATCTCTCACTGTTCCTGCAGATTACCCCGCAGTCACATGACCTCCGATACGCTCCTGTCTCCCTGTGCTGGTTCCAAATAGTTTAGAAAGGGCCCTGATGCAGGTCGGAAGGGCCCTTTCAAAACAATTTTGAACCGGTACGAGGAGACAGGAAAAAGGGGCTGCAGGGGTTGCATTGGGCAGCTGCGACTACCCTACCCATAGATGCCCGAAGAAATAAACACATTTAATAAAACAAATAAGTTTAGTAAACTAGAGTGCTTGTTGTGGTTTCGACTCAAACTCACTTTGCAAAGTAATGTGTCTGACAAATTACTCTGCAAGAAGCGTTTTGCTGGCTCTGCATAATCAGTGAGGTAACTTTAATAAATCTTAGCGATTAATGTATACTTTATATAGGGCACCCAAGCTATTCATGGAGCAGAAGGTTACGGGAGTTGGCCCTTCATAAATTAAAGCAAAGTCAATGAGATAAAACTGCAACTCGTACTAGGTAATAGGGGAAACCTACTGGACCTATGACTTTCTAAGTCTCAGTTAATGCTAAAAGACTAAAATATAAGAAGGAAGGCTAAATAAATGAAACAATAATGTTTTTGGTTTTTTAAATGTTTTGTCCAGTGTTTTAAGAAGTAGTTTGACTGTGCATTGGCTAAACTGAAATTCCTTGTTCACTTTGTAATCCAGTGACGTTTAAAAACCATAGCAGTCTCATTACAGGCACCAGCAGGTAAGGGCAGGGTACCAATAATATTTGTTCCGTTTGAGGATAAATTGATTGGAAAAGCTACCATTTAATATGTTTTCTTCTTCTGAGATGTAATGTCTAAAAGAGTTTCCATAAAAGCTTTTAGCTATTTGTTCATGCTGCACATTCACACAGCTGTGATCGCACACATATAATAATAAATGTCTTTTTTTCCCTGCTTCTAGCTAGAATGTTTTGCAATAATGACTAAAGAGTTTAGGAGAATGTAAAATTTGGTTCAGTGTTAATGGGTTGATCACTGAGTTAAAGCTCAGCACCCCCCCCCCCCCCTGAATTTGATTGATTTATGCCTCTGGTCTTCACACTAAAAGCTTGGATTTGACTTGAAAATTCAGGCACGTTTTTTACTTTGAAATTTATCTTAATTAGATCTGAAAGACCTGTCACAGCAGAACAGTCGCACCGATTAAAATGAAAAACAGGAGAAATTACTGATCAAATTAATCATAATGTCGGGGTTACAGCTGTAGGTCTGATGTAATTTGCCACTCCAGTGAGTTACATCAGCGCAGGCGATGCTTATTCCACCCTTTCTTTTGGCCATTTTCCAGTGGCCTAGGAAAGATTGTGCTACATATTCTAGTAGCATGAAGTACCAATACTTTCCTTCAGTGACAATTTAGTGGTGTCACTTGAAATTGTTTTTAAATAAATAGTTCAATTAATTGACATATAAACTAAAAAAACATAGGGTTATAACTGAAAGCTAATATTGACACGTCATTTATTAATGTTGTTGATTTATGTTCGATGGGAAGTGTGGGAGTTTTGCCTGGGTAGACACCCTGGGGGAGGTTGGGATTTAAGGTAGATTGTGTTTGGTTTAAATTAGAAAAAAAGACACAACATACAATTTTTCTATTCTCATGTTATGCATGTTTACTTAGAAAGTGTGGTATATATAACAAATGTATCCCACTATGATTGTCAATAGGTGAAATTTTGAGAAGGTAGCGGATCTCAAGGGAAATAAGTTCCACATCCGAATTTTCCACTAGCACTAGCCATTGGCACTATACTGTATTTGTAGGGTTGCTGTTGTACACAATACAGGATAGCTAATTGTTGTATTTGACTATTTGACAAATATTGTTGTTTCGCCATGTAGAAGACTCTAATCCACAGATTGTAATTGGTATTTTCAGATACTGACCTTTAAGCAAATTTAAACCATTTTCTAGGCTTAGAACATGGAGGATGTTAAATAACGTTAAAACAAACAAAAAAAACGATGTTTCAATTTAAGGCCCGGGCAGGGGCGCCGAGTGGTCGCTCGTGAAGTTTTGCAGCAACCGCCCGGCGCCCCTCACTCTCCGTGACTCCGTCGTGGTGCCGGCGTTTAGAATTTTTCCGGCACTCAGCTGTGAAGCGCGCACCGCGGCAGATCGGGAAGACGGATGTCTTCCGCTCCCACCGCAGGACTCCGGCAACGAGGTAAGTAAGGATAGGGAGAGGGGCAGTGAGAAGGGACGGGGGGCCGTGAGAAGGGGATGGGTGGGCGCCAGGAGAGTAGACTGCACAGGGCACCAGAACACTTAAGGCCGGCTCTGGATCAGAGCGTCGATTTCAGTATCTGGGATATCCTCTGGCCAGGCTGCCATGCCCCGCTCACTTCCTTCTTAAAACGAGGGGCATAAACAGGTAAGAATTGGACTCGGCTTTCTCGGGTGGACGGACTACCAATAGTGGTAAGAATATTATTATTGGTTTTATCATCTATATTACACATGTTTTATAGTTTTTTTCACTTTACAATCACATTTTAGCTAAATACTTTTCCTTTCCATTCATCTTCGGAAATACTTGTAAAATACGGTAGGAAATAGGGTAATGTAATGTAAACTGAATTTCTTTTCTTTTAATGGAAGAACAAAAATTGCTTAGGTGCTTGAAAAATTCTATCTACACTAAGTAGAATAATTTTTCCAAAATTTAAAGGTTATTATGTGGAATTGAAAAATAATGACTTGCTATGGTAAATTAATATTTTTGTTCTGTAATTCTAATGTAGATATTTATGCAATTAAAGATAAATCAAGTGTGGATGCTCCCGTCTAAACCGTAAAATTAGATATTTGTGAGTCCATATCGTAATGTAAATACTAGACTTGGGCACCAGGGGGCTCTTCGTGTTCGTCTTCGTGCTCGTCTTCGGGGGGGAAAAAATCTTCGTATTCCGCGAATATTCGCCCGTTCCTGTCTTCTCTTCGGGCGAATATTCGCGGACATTCTTCGTGCTCGTTTAATCTTCGTTTCCCTCCTGGTTGCCTAGCAGGGGTTAATACGGGGTTAATAACACATCACAGCAGCAGCAGCTGCCGTGAAGGTACGTGTGTGCAGCTCTATTGGTCGTTTCGGCAGGGGGCTGGTCTGGCATCAACGAGTGAATTGCAGAACTGCAGAATGCACTTCATTCGTTGATGGCAGGCGAGCCCCCTGCCGAAACGACCAATAGAGTTGCACACACATACCGAGGTGTACTGTCCATAGATGTTTAATAAAAGAATAGGGAATATTTTACATTTTTAAATTGATTTTGGACCACTTTACATGCCTAACATTTGCTACCTATTTACAATGGCATACTTTGCAACAACCCAACTTACTTACTGGACAGGACTGGAAAATAGCAGGACTGTCCACCAAAATATTGGGTGTGTTGGCAGGTATGCTGATGGAAAAATGTTGGACAAGAACTAAAAAATAGCTTAGGGTTAATGTACGGTTATGTTTAAGATTAGTAGCAGTGCACTGGTTTGGTTAAAGATGTATTATGTCTAAATAATAATTTAATTTTAATGTTTTTTTTAAAAAAAAATTAGGGGTTTATTTAAATGTATTTTAAAGTTAGATTTATTATTTAGTACTTGATTATATTTATTAAATGTTTTATAGTAGCGTTACCTACCGAGCTATAACTACCTATGTGTATTTGCATTTTGCATACCTAGTTTAGCTAAATTAGATGGGACAGGACTGGAAAAAAGCAGGACTGTCCCTGAAAAAGTTGGGTCTGTTGGCAGGTATGTGGATGGAAAAATGTTATAGGGTGAAGTGTGAGTTATAGTGTTAATGTAATGCTATTAGTGAGTGAAGGCCAGGGCAAATAACAAGGAAAAGGTCCTTGTGTTTTGTGCATTGTAAGTGTGTGTGTATGTGTGTTATGTGTGATGTCACTGTGTGTTATATGTGTTATTGTGTGTGTTATGTTTGGTTGGTTGTGTATCAGAAGGAAAATAATGAAATGGAAAAGGAAATGGGAAAGGCAAATGAGTGGGCAATTGGCGACCCGCTCACCTGTTTCACCCCAGGGCAAAGCACCCAAACACTGTCAGTCTTAGACGTTTGGCAGCAGACTTCCAGAGCTCAGACACAAGGCCCTAGCGTAAGCTGGCCACTCCGGCGGAGGTAGCAGGCGTTGCCACACCGCAGACAGAGGCAGCCAGGGGGGAGAAACTGCCCTTACCATTAGGGACATTTTGGGCATGACTCTAGCCAGGAAGCGAACTGGCAGAGAAGAGATGCTGGCACCACCACCACCACCACCAGCAGCAGCATTGAAAAATTGGAAAGGCGAATGAGAGGGCAATTGGCGACCCGCTCACCTGTTTCACCCCAGGGCAAAGCATCCAAACACTGTCAGTCCTTGGCGTTTGGGAGCAGACCTACAGAACTCAGACACTAGGCCCTAGCATAAGCTAACTACACCGGCGGAGGTAGCAGGCGTTGCCACACCGCAGCAAGTGCAACCAGGGGGGAGAAACTACCCTTTCCATTAGGGACATTTGAGGCATGATTTCAGCCAGGAAGCGAACTGGCAAAAGATACTGGCACCACCACCAGCAGCAGCGTTGGAAACTGAAAAAGGTGAATGAGTGGGCAATTGACGACCCGCTCACCTGTTTCACCCCAGGGCAAAGCATCCAAAGACTGTCAGTCCTTGGCGTTTGGAAGCAGACCTACAGAACTCAGACACTAGGCCCTAGCGTAAGCTAGCTACACCGGCGGAAGTAGCAGGCGTTGCCACACCGCAGCAAGTGCAACCAGGGGGGAGAAACTACCCTTTCCATTAGGGACATTTGAGGCATGATTTCAGCCAGGAAGCGAACTGGCAAAAGATACTGGCACCACCACCAGCAGCAGCATTGGAAACTGAAAAAGGTGAATGAGTGGGCAATTGACGACCCGCTCACCTGTTTCACCCCAGGGCAAAGCATCCAAA
>VKOC01000006.1:8117019-8129705 GCA_009364415.1 Spea multiplicata
AATGCCTTTTTAACTCTCTATATGCCACTCTGCCTCCTGAAATGCCTTACACATCCCTATATGCACTCTGCCCCATAATATGCCTTTTAACCCCTTAATGCCAGAGTGGCATATAGGGATATAAGGCATTTCTGGAGGCAGAGTGGCACATAGGGGGTCAAAAGGCATATCATAGGGCACAGTGGCATTTAGAGGGTTAAAAGGCATATCATGGGGCACAGTGCCATATAGGAGTGGCAAGCCTGGGGCAGATCTGCATAACAGGGGGGCAGGTTGGAAAATAAAGGGAAATAAAAACAAAAAAATATATTTTTCTTAATCATAGCTTTTATTAAAAAAAATAGTTTACATTAATTAATATTTACTGGTAAAACTTTTTTCCTATAGGGTCGTCTTACATTCAGGCTTTTTCTTTTTTCCCTAAATAAATATTCAGATTTTGGGGGGTCGTATTACCAAAAAGGATTCGTCTTTTGTCAAGGCATTGCTAATGGAGCTGTAAGACATGGGGATAAATAGTGGATGAACATCGGCTATCAACAATAACAGAGAGAGAATTATTTTCCTTTTTATTCCTTTTTAGGAATAACTGCCATAAGTAACTTGAAATCCAACAAATGAATCTATATCCTACACGGTGGGGAATTGTATTTCTATCTCTCTCCTTGGAGATAACTACTTTCTTTGAACACTTTTACATCTCTTAGTAGAGCTTTTGAATTTTCTTTCTTAATATGAAGTATAGAAATGTTTCTTCAACATAGGTCATGAATCTCATGTAAAGGGTTAGGGACAGGCTGCTGTGCACACTCTAGAATCATGCTTTTGTTCAGGCCTCTATAAAACTCTGTGGTTTGTATTTGGAAAATAGCAAAATATATGGATTTTTATTTTAAATATACAAGGCAAAGTTTTGGAAATAGCGGATGTCGATCACATGCATTGTTTTTCTTGCTTAATAATAATAATTCATTTCTAGATGCGATTAATAGCGTGTGCTTTTCCACAATGAACCTGAGATCTATATAAGCAAGATCTTATATGTTTTATTTTTTTTCTCCACTAGCTAAAGCTTTACAAAACAAGAACTGAATCCAACAGTATTCCTTTAAAATGCAGGTTGAATTGAAAAAAAAAATATCTACATTTAAGGGCAGTCTCTATTTTTAATCTGAACTCTTAGAAGGAATTTTTCATATTTCTTGCATTAAATTGTGATCCGGGCCAGGATATTTATTGACAAATATGTTGAAATGTGGACAGGTCAGGGAAGATTGTATTAGTAATGGTTGTAAGCAGTGAGCATGTTAATGCATTTTTGGACATCATTATTCACAGTGGGATGTGCGTTTGAGTGTGGCAGCTGGGTCATTGAGATTGCTATCTTAATGCTTCTACAAGTTTGGCAAAGACAGGAATGTGCAAAGAAGGAGCGATATGTTCAACTGTATTGCTTCAGGGCTTTGATTCAGAAAGGTTATTGACTGATGCTTGCATGGAACTCACTTGATGGTCTAAAACTAGAAGACCAGAGGCTCTGCTGTTATGTAAGGAACTTCACTTTTCTGATAAGGTGTTAGGTCAATGGGGCAGCCTCCAAGGTGCTAGAGGCAAATACCGAAAGGGAATAAATAAATATTAATGTGAAAGGTATGACTATCCTGAATGTAAGACAGGACCAAGGTATAATTAAGGTCCTTACATAAAAAATGGGCAGACTAGACGAGACAAATGGTTCTTACCTGGCATTAAATTCTGTGTTTCTCTGTTGTTCCATTATGGGGGTTTATTTGATTAGTTGGAAACACAGCTTTTAGCTTCAACAATAACTGATAACTTAACAACGGGTATAACATTACAGGGAGAATCATACAGATCATGAGACTAGGAAGTTAAGACAACTGGCCACATGGTGTTACATATGTATTGCTCATTTTAATCTGTCAACACTTGGATTTATTTGGTGTATTGAGCAGTAAGATGAAAGATTTAGGAAAAATGACAAATCCACTGATCCACAATATAAAAAAAGTGAAACGGCACAGAATAAATGTATGTATTTTTATGTGTGTAAAAAGCAAGCTATATCAGCAAAGTCAAATATATTTAGGAGTATATCCTTTAACCCTTTCCATACAAAGGCTTTTTAGTACCATATGTACTGTAAGTTATTTGCCATTTTTACCATATGTTGGATTAACCAAGATCCCCTTGAAATGTAAGGTTTACACAAGCGTTATCTAAAGCGTTTGAATAACATACGCTGATACCTTCCTGCTGCCCGCTTTCTTCCTCTGACATTATGGGTGCTCTATGCATAGCAAGGATCCAACAGAGCGTTATAGACACTGTCGGCGCCAATACTGTTTGAAAGTGATGCAGACATTGGAAAATCTTTGTTTCCAAAGTAATTTTCTATATTCTTGTATATATATTTTTTGGTTGTTTGTATACTTGCCAGTCTGTTTCCCTTTGATTTTGTTGTCACTGACACAGCCTCCTTTCACTGTCATATCTCTCTATCTTTATAATGCTAGATTTGAAAATCGCGTGCAAGGACAATTTACCATGGAAAATAACTCAAAGCGGGTTCTAATGAGGGGACATGTATAGAAATACTCAGAACCCCTATTGACTCCTACTGTGGGCAGTTACCTAAGGGATCACATAAATAAAAGGCAGATTTTCAAAAGCCTTCTTCCCCTGCATTGACTTATTTTAGTTAAGAAAACAGGTGATCTACTAAACATTTCATATCCATAAAAGTCACAGACACTTTTTAACATGAGTAAATGTTTTTGTTATTGACCATTTACAATGGTTTCATCAAATTAATCATCAAAATATCATTTTGTATAAGTCAATCATAAGACCCCACCTTGAATATGCAGTTCAGGTTTGGGCATCTGCTCTTCAGGATATTATAAAGCTTGTAAATGTGCAGAGGGGAGCTAAAAAAAATAATAATTGGCTGTAAGGATGGGATTTTAGATCATGCTGGAATTGAAAGGACCTTCACCAAACTCTTCCCACAATGTTGGAAGCATAGAGTTGTTCAAAATGTCTTGGTATGCTGAAGGGGACATGCCAAGACATTTTGAACAATGCTATGCTCCCAATTTTGTAGAACAGTTTGGAGAAGGTAATTTTCTATTCCAGCATGACTGTGTCCCAGTGCACAAAGCACTATAAATCTATAAGGACATGGTTGCATGAGTTTGGGCTGGATGAACTTGACTGGCCCACACAGAGCCCTGACCTCAACACCATGGAACACCTTTGGGATTAACTGGAATGGACCTCACAAATGCTCTACTGGATGAATGGGCAAATATTCTCACAGAAACAATCCAAAATCTTTTAGAAAGCCTTCCTGGGAAAGTAGAAGCTGTTAAAGCTAAATATAGTCCATAAAGTGTATAATATAAACATGTTTACAATAATCATACTTGAACATACCTACTGCTTTGCATATTCCCAGTTGTATACATTATATGCATTATGTAGCATTGAAAATGTTAAATGTGTAGTTATGCAGGTAAATAAGTGACAAAGGGAATGTGAAATGTATTATTGCTAATATGATTATGTCTTCATGGCAAGTAGATAAAAAAATAGTAAGTGATTGTACACAAAGAAATACTGTAGCCAAAATTACCATAGACATCATGTAGATTGGCATCACTGGTAAAGCATGTGAATTTCTTGTTATAAAACAAGAGAGAATAAAACCTATTTCCAAAAAATAAAATATGTATTTATTTAATGGCACAAGCCACGGGCTATATTCATGGCGATAATATGAGCTATAAAGTGTATTACTGTAATTTCTCGATGCGTTTACCATCTGACCACCTGGCCAGCAGATGCAACAGTCCGTGTAATCTCAAGAATGGAAAAAATTAGGTTGAAAGAGCCAAACAGACGCCTTGGTCATACTTTTGGGTAAAACAAGCATATTATCCTATTCGGGGGGAAAATTCTCACCTAAAATTTTTTAGAGAAACACTGAGAAATTCCAGTCATTTTTCATTACTCTGAAGGTCAACCTTGCTGGGAAAATTGTTTCTGCTTTTTTACAATTCCCCAAACTATAGAAAAGCAGTTAGAGTTCTGGACAAAAACTAATGTTGCATTCAAAGGGAAAAAGAGGCTGATACGGCAGACTGCAATAATAAGAGAATTTTTTTTTTACTCTTTCCACTTCCTCGTGAACCTAATCAACTGTGACATGAGAAAATATACTGGGCTCACCCAGCCAGAATCTTACTGCCACCTGAATATGTCCTCAATATTCCACTGTTTGGGACTCTGCAATGATCCTTCCAACATCAATTTTGCACATGTACATCAAAATGCCATTAGAAATGCTTACAAACGCCTCCTGCTCACATTCTGGCTCTCAGACTCCAATCGAAACCCGTCTGTAAAGACTCCCTAGTGGTTGACTAAAGGTTTCACATGTTTACTAATTTGAAAGCATTTGCTAATGGAGAGTCGTCTTGAGAGATCTAAGGCGCTGTGTGCCAGAATGTCATTAGAAGCAATATCTTTATACTCAATGTTCTGTAAATCCTTTCAAAATGATTCAATATTATTCATTGACCCAAAAAAAAACCTTACCTTTCCCAGAATTAAAGGTGCTCACTAATTGTGCAGTGTTTCCATATATATTATGTTAATGTAGTACAATAGATGCATTACATCACCCGTCTAAATTTACATCACAATTAGAATGATTACAGATTTTTTCTTATAGTGATACATTTCTAGACATAAGAATGAAAAGTAGCCAAGACTGGTGTGAAATAACATGCACGTTGTTCATGATGTCTACATAACCAAACGATTACTAAACAGTTGTTATAAAATATAATGATCATGTAAGTACATGATGTATTTCACATGCTGTCTTGTACAGAAAGTCTTTATTCTATCCATATATATATATTCCTATTAATTATTCACCATATAGCCTGAAGATATTCTGCAATTAAGAATATTTTCACATGCTAGCCAAGTAAATGTATTAAATAATATATCCATCCACTTTTTACAAAGCAAATAAAAAGAACATCTTTGCATAGCAGTAAGTATCAATTTACAACTTATATGAGAATAGAGTAATACAAAAAAAGTTATAGGTAAAGAAGAAGAAGAAATAGAAAGAAACAATTTTCTCTGATATAAACATGACTTAACCTTTATCATTTTCATTATCAATTAAGGTATTTTTAAGGATGGCATTAAAAAAATTGTGTATTCTTTTAGTACAATCTAGGTTAATATATTTATTATCATTTAAAGCAAAAATAAAGGTGTTTAAATATAATTAAGAGGTGGATATCCAGAAAATTGGAGTTGGCAAGTATGCAGGAGAGTTGTATTTGAAACGGTCGACCATAGTAAGCTTTTTCTTAAGGATGAGCTTGGCTGGCCCTGCATACTGAATACCTAAATGAATTCACTTAAAAGTGTTTGCATCTAATGAACTGTTCATTATACATGAGAACTATATCAGCAGTATTATGGATAATAAAATGAGTGAATTAAAACAGCAACTATCCTTCAACCTCATGATGTCATAAAATAAATCCTTATGTAATATAAATTACCTATTTGAAGTAAAAATGGCATACCTGGGAACTTCTGAGCTCCGGCTACCCTGAGCCTTTCCTTGCGGGACGTGGCCGGGACTGCCTGCTGACGTTGGTGGGAGCGGTCCCACTGCCCTCGGGGGCGTTTCCGCTAATGTTGGCAGGCGTTCACGCTGATGTCAGTGGGCGTTCACACTGACATTACGGGAAACACCTTCACCTAGGATTCAGTTGTTGACCCGGAGAACCGGTGCTTCACCCGGAGATCTCTGGCTCAAACCCAGAGAGTTCCCAGGTATGTGCATGGGTGTTATTTTTTGTGAATGTAAGGTATCATAAAATGCAAATCATTTAAAGGTAGTCCTCCAATCAGACAAACCTTAATTGTGCCATCTAGCATGGTAATCCATTAGGAAATCTGGGATTTAGTTTTTTCGCTCAGAATTGTAAACAAATATAAACAACATAGAAACTTTAATGGCATAAATGAAGCAGTGTCTGCTTTTGTGCTGCCAGATACTTAGATTTAACGAAAGGGGTGTAGAGTACATGCAAAGAGTTTGAAAAACATGCACTTTAAAACTGAACCTATATTGCAAACATGTAGTAAGTTTAATCAATGTAATATTAACAAATAATAAACTGTGGTTTTTTTTAACATTTTCTACATTCATTTGTCCTCATTCTGTTCTTTACAGAGAGAATCACAAACATTTCAAATATTAATTCAGCAGTCTTGTGACATTCATAGTCATGTAATCAATAACTGGTATTTTATATTGCAAATCCAATATTTAAAGGGTCACAGGATGCAAACCCTTATTAAAGCAGTAAGGCCTGATCGATTTTTTTACATTTCCAGAATGTCTAATTATATTATTTTAATTTTTTCATTTAAGAATATTTTTTTCTGAAGATAAAACATCTATACAACAGTTCAATTAGTGCAAGATGCATAATTTCCCAGAATATTTTATATTGGTATTTAATTTTTTTGTTAAATAACGCCGTATCTAAAGGCATGGCAGACTATGGTATCTTCAGATTTGTTTTCTATTTTGTATAGTTTGCAGAACCTTGTATTTTACCCCTAGTCCTTACAGAACATCAAGAATTACTGCTCATTCAAAATTTGCTCTAAAACACAATAAAGTTTTTTTTTTTATTGCATGCATTGCCATATTAATGTTTTGTGCCCTATGTTTTAAGGGTAAACCACAGCTATGTCCTCAAAAGTGAATGATGTATATAAAAAAGCAGGGAGAAGTGATTGTTAAATTGCAAAGAAGACAGTTTTTAGGCGAATGTGTTTACTGATCCTGTTCACTTTTAAATGGCTTATAAAGGGTTAATACAATTAACAACATTCTACACAAACTTGCATGTATTTGCATGTTTTGAATTTGGATGGGATGGAAGTGATGGTTGGGGAAGATGAGGATGGTGATGGTAATGATGATGACGATAATGGTCATTAGGCATGACTTACATGAAGTATGATGTGAGTGAGTGAGTGTGATGATGGTCAGGGAGAGCTCTACACATTCATACACACATACACAGACAATCTAATACCTTACACATACATAGTGTATGAAATAAAATATATAATCTATCTGAAAGTCTGTCTGATTTATGTAGATCACTTCTTCTTATATGTATAAACACGCTTATTTAAGTAGGTTTACTGTTATCTACCATGGGGCTCACATAAATACCCAGGCGTATGAAACCAGTTTCATATTTTCATGAATAAATGGACAGTGTTTGCTTACAATATGGTATATACTCATACATTGTTTACAATCAGCATACCTGGGAACTTCTCAGCTCTGGCTACCTGGAGCCTTCCCTTGCGGGACGCGGCCAGGACTGCACATTGACGTATGCAGGCTCCCCCTGCTGGCGACCAATAGAGTCGCTCATACGGACATTCAAACTCATGGCGCCAGAGCTGCTGCGGTACGGGTTAACCCCGTATTAACCCCTTAACCGGAAAAAACAAAGAAAAAACGAACACGAAGAATGTCCACGCATATATGCCCGAAGAAAAAACAGGAACGGGCGAATATTCGCGGAATACGAAGACGAGCACGAAGATGAAGATGAAGAGCCCCCTGGTGCCCAAGTCTAGTTTATACCTACAATATCGGCATCAGACTAATCTTATCACATATACAACAATGGTGAGTATACAACAGAGGTAAATGGATTAAGGAAGAAACACTTAAACATAGACTAGACGGTGAATTAATTTTAATACACATATAAATGAAAACAAACTGTTTCATTGTAACCCCTGGATGTCAATGTAAAATGGCAGTCCTGACAATTCTCATAAAATGGGAGTCCAGCATCATGTCCCTACTGGCTTACTGTTCGTTCACAAAAGAATTGTCTCAAACCTTTCAAACTAACAACAGTAATTAAGAAAGAACCAAAATATAGACACAAATTGAATATTATAAACATTCCTCCTCCCTTACCTCCATCCTCATAAAACAAAAAAAAAAGCTTTCCATGACAATCTGATACATATTTATAATCTATTACTGGTTGCTTCTAATCTGTTTAAGGTATATTCTTTCTAGGCAACTAATAATTAAACACAAATCATTTTTACATTACAATATGGATTCACAAATATCTAATTTTACGGTTTAGACAGCAGCATCCACACTTGATTTCTCCTTAATTACATAAATACCTACATTAGGAATACTGAAAAAAAAATATTCATTTAGTATAGCAAGTAATTATTTTTCCATTCCATGCAATAACCTTAATTTTGGGATTAAGCATCTGATTCTATTTAGTGTGGATAGAATTTTTCAAGCGCCTCAACTTGCTCTTCCATTACAAAAAAAGAAAAGTAAGCTTACATTACATTACCTTATTTCCTTTCATATTATATGAGTATTTCTGAAGATTAACTCTTTCACTTCCAGGGTTTATAATACCCTAGTACCTGCATTTTTTGCCATTTTTACCATATGTGGGTTTATTCCCCTTTTGTTCCATGTTCAATGTATTATACATCCTTTTTTGCAGGAAAATAGGTATTTTTCATTGTTTTGCAATGTTCTTACAATTTCTTCTACAATATAGGTGCCACTGATGAACAAAGACCCAATTTATGTTTGGCAGCATTCTCTGATTACAGACATACTCCTCATGCATATCTTGCTTATGTTCTTGAGGCCCACATCTATTCCTTTACAAAGTACCCTATAGGGTATTAATACGTTTGTCTTAAGGGGTTTGGGGGTTGGGGGATTAATACTTTTTAAATGTAGTGCTAGGGCAATGGGATGTAATGGTTTTTCTACACTGTTATCACTGAAATGTCACTAAGCTCCTTGTATTGTTTTTTATTTTATTGCTTATTTTTATTTATATTTTGTTAAAAGATTGTATGCTTGTTTGAGCGGCGCACACCTCACCTGTTATTTCTGTAAGTCTAATTGTTATAATATACTACCTGTCGTAACCTCATCTGCAGAATATGATGGCGCTATATAAAACAATTAATAATTATCGATACGCAAGCGTGATCTTGGCAGCTGTTTATTTCCTAAAATACCCTTTAATTAATTAATTCAGGTTATGTATAAAGATTAAATCAGGTGCTTCGTGGGGAAATGGAGCAGTCGACAGAAACAGTACTGCCTCACAATTACTGCTTGACACTAGAATTGCTGTTTACACGATATCCCCAATTTACAACACAGGTTTGTTTGACATTATAAGATTTGGAAGCTAACTGTGACGTTCTGCATAAGAAGAAGGTTAAGCACCAAGAACAGTGAAAAGTATAGACAGAGGTACCAAGGAAAACAGTTGTTCTTTCTAGGAACATCTCAAATTATATACATTTATTATTGGTATTTTATAAGCTTTTAAGACTTCTTAAAAATAGCATGGTAACTAAACATAGTTCTTGTTGAACCATGTTTTCTTGTGTCTACAAGAGGATTAATTTAAAGATAAAATAATATATTAATTGATTTTCATTGATATTGAATGATTTTAACTGAGGATATTGGGAATTATAGTGTTCCAGTCCTTATGAGGATGATGACCATGGCCGAACATCAGTCCAACCTTTTCGTTTCAATGTATTTATGGTTGTGATTTGTCAAAAAAAACCACTATATCCCCTTAGCTGAGGACGTTTTCATAACCCTAAAAATTTGATGGATTGGTCCAATTATGCTTGATAACTCATAATTCAGATAAAAAAAAAAGAATTGTGGAAGAAGATTGTGCTTTTCCTGAATGGGCAATTTGTTTTATAAAGTCAAGAAATTACAGCTTAGGACGAAGGAAAATAAATCATGAAAAAAACTGCTTTACTATTGATCTTCTGCTAGATGTATCTGCCATAATACTCTCTCTTAGTTTTATGTACTTGAACTCATATTTTGTTCAACCCTTTCAGTGCCTGAATTGCCACAAAAGGAAGCGCGTTTTATATTACGTGGAAATACATGAAAATTAAGTGTTTATTTCAAGCTTAATGACGAGTGGTGTCAATACTGTTATAAATAGACTTAACCAGGTTAATCTCTCTCGTATATGCCCCCATGACTCTACTGATTAATAAGAAACACAATTTAAATATCTTGTAGATGATCTGTAAGAAAGACATTTCCAGTCTTGGTTAAAAAAAACTCTTCTAAATTGGCTATTCTCAATCTTTCATAACTTAATTTATGAAGCTTTTCAAAACATGTCAGCATTGATTACACCAACTTTCAAGTGTCCAATTAGTTAACTTATCTGGCAGCTGTTCTTGTCTTATTTTCCTCTGAAACAAAGTACGTTACTTTACTGCGTTGATAAACAATACTTATACTTGACTCTACCATCACAATAATTAGATTAGCAATATTAACCTCTTAAGGACAATGGGCGGTCCCTAAACCCATTGAAAACAATGCATTTTGAGCCCGTACATGTACGGGCTTTGTCATTAAGGGATTAATAATGCCTTAGTCTTCAAGACATGTAAAAGCAAGAAAAGAAAAAAAAAAGCTATCAACAATTCTATAAAATACTAATATCAATGATCTTTCAGTTGACCAAGCAAGACCTAAAAAAAATATCAATGTATGCCAATAATAAATATAAGATTAACGTATAATAAATACATTATAAGGGAAATGTAATTGTTGTAAGAGCTAAAATGCTAAAAAGCATGTAAGAAGGCTGTAGGGAGATCAACTTGTTATTATAATTCCTATACTGTTTCTGATTTGAATCGCTTTGGCTTTACAATCAATATCCTCACAAAAGTGGAGATTAGATACCACTTTTGGTTATATGTACCTCTTCAATCCAAGGGGTTTTTTGGTACCTCAAGTCCCAGAGCAATTTTGCTATTTTTGCGGTGTGTCAGTTCAGCGATTATTCCCCTTTCCTGCGAATAGGGAATATGGAGAGAGGGCTTTCTTTTGATACCTTAGATAGATAATTAGCTGAAAATTTTGAATGAGAAATTTAGTAAAAACTAGCGAATCCCCTCCGAGTTTATCAATTCATGTGTCCTGATTTCAGCAACACCTCATTTATATAGAATTTCCATACTTTCCCAGCACTTATAGGGAACATACTATGAGGTGTACATTATTCACTAAAAAAGCCGTAGACTTTTTACATTAGGTATGATGGGATTGCAACTCTAATTTTAAACAAATAAACCAAAAATACCCACAAAACTATATATTTCTGTAAAGCAGACAACCCAGACTATCGTATCAAGGGTATTTGTCATGCAGCTATTTGGCCACCAGTCACTGTCAAAAGTGGCCACAGAAATTATTTCCTGCAATTCTTTTGCACAGGGTATGTGTTACGGCAGAGAAACCCGACCAGAATTGTTTAGCTACATCTCCTGGTTACGGAAATACCCCACATCCTTTTTCTTTCTTTCTAGAGGGCATGTCCATCCCTTAAATATAGTACCCTATAGTGTAGTATTTTTTATACTTATGGCATAACGGGTTTGGGGATTGTGAACGGGGGCAGGGGGTTATACTTCTTAGGTGTTTTGTTAGGGCAATGGGATGTAAGGGTTTTTTCTTTTTTATTATCTTTTTTATATCTTTTTTATTTTTTGTATTTTTTTTTAAATGCACTGTTATCAGTGCAGTATGGTTAGAGGTCCTCTTAGGGACCTCTTGAACATGTTATTAATGCCAGTGATGTCACAGTGATGCATACTTTTATTATTATTTATTGTATTATTTTAGTGACAGGGAATATCCTGCCCTCCGATGACCTTCAGGGTGACGTCAGCAGTGACGCGACCTGGAAGAGAATGCCCGATCACACGTCCGGGCATTTAAAACTAACAGTTTTCCGGCAGCTGTTACAGGCGACAGCCTGATCTACCGTGTAGCAGCAGGGATGTGTCCCTGCCGCTGCAAGAAGGTCAGGACGTACCTGTACGCCCACATGTGGTTTCTTGAGATGCGTTTTATGGACGTACCGGTACGTCCATAGGGGACTGAAGGGGTTAAAAACTTTTCACTCTTCACTTACACAATGGTTAAATTCTTAGTGTTGCCGATTTTAAGTTTGCTCTGAATCCAGTGTAAAAGTGGATCATAGATGTCTTCTACATGGCCCAAGCAAACAATCTGTCTTAATTATTTTTCTTGAATCTGGTGCCACGCATTTGTATTACACCAAAATAATATCCTATAAAACATTCTACCAATGACCAATTTTAATCTAGAGTTCTGATATTATACAATTTATACCTATGTCAAGGGATTAGAGATTAGCTAACCTCCCCAAATTCACCTGTTGCAGATCATAGCGTTCATTAGATAACTACCGTATTTGCTCGACTATAAGACAAGGTTATGCCTTGAAAAATACCCCTTGTCTTATAATCGGGGTCATCTTATAATCAGACCTCAACTAGATCTGACTATGAGACTAAGATCCAGATCCCCCGAAGCGATGCAGGGGACCTGGATCCTCCTATGTTATGCCCCCCCAACTTACCGGTACTTCTGAGTCCCCGGTGCTTAGTCCGGGCAGCGTGTAGAGCTCTACTCGATTTGCGTAGAGCTCTAC
>VKOC01000006.1:8140455-8151814 GCA_009364415.1 Spea multiplicata
GATCCTAATTCTGCATGAACCTCACTTTGTGCACATTAACAATGTCCAGATAAAACAGAAAGGGGGCCTACCCGGAATCATATTTAATGTAATTAACCGGAGCCACAAAAAACAGCTATTAATCTTTTCTCAGCGAAGGGGAACCTACTTATGCCCTCTCGCACGCAAACCCACACCCATTGGGATTAATTATCCCAGCCTCAGTCTTGCCACCTTCCCATGCCCTCTGGGATGAGAGTTTTTAACAAATGCTAAGGCTTTGGGAATCCATCCATGTTATCATTTAAAGACATGATCCCTTTGGCGAATATATACTTAAATTACTCCTATTTTAGTCAATGGAGAATGCAATGTCTCCTTGACCACGTGAGGCTGCTGGTGAATGGGCATGACAGTTTGAAGTCAAGCTTAACATCAAAAGTACAAAACTGATGTTCTTGAATATACAAAAACACAATGCACAAAAGCAATGTCACTTAAAATAAAATCTGCATCTAATTAGAATGCATTTTCTTTGCATATTAGATGGATCATTAGAAAATTGTGTCTTGTTTATAGTCTTATGAAGTTCCAAGACCTCGTTTTCTTTGGGAGTAATTGAATGAGTTAATTGATAGAAAAAAAAAGTTCTGCACTTATAATGACAAAGACAAGAATGTTCCCTCTCCATGCCTGACTTAGCTCTACTACAAAGAACTGCTGGCTCTGGTGCAAAGCCATGCAGTGTGACTTCTTTTGGACTTTGATGAATGAAAGCCAGAGTCCTTTCAGCAGTACTCAGCATGAACAAGAATGCATTTGTTATTATAAAAATGCAAAGCCAATAACCTGTAAACAGCTATCTTCATGACTACCTAACAGGTACTGTATTAGTTACTATATTCTGTATAAAGATTTTACATATCTCATCGCCTACCTAATGATGCTTTGAGTAATTTTCCACAAGCAATGGGATCATACCACTAAACATATATATGATAAGACCAATCACCTTTATTATTAAAGGGAAAAAAAACCATCAATTTCAAATTCAGTCATATAGCTGTGCTTTTTTGTAGCCGGTCTCCAAATACATATACAAGAATAAAATATATGGTCAGCAAGATCTTCATCATTTAACCCCACTGCTCTATAGCTAAAAACAGGATTGCATGTGAGCTCCACTATACATAAAAAAGAATCCTCATGATTACAATGTAACTATTACTATTAAATCACTATATCATTTTACAGTGAGCAGCTTTGTTTATTAGGGCAGAAATTGATGTTACATTTATATTGCTACATAATATTGTTGTTTACAGAAGAGCTTCATGCATAATGTTACACAATAACACAACAACAACGCACATAGTGTGTTAAAGCTAGGTGAGTTTGTGTGGGCACGGGACCAGCATATGGCTCACGCCGCCATGTTTAAAAGGAAAGGGATGAGAAGCAGAGCGGTCACAAAACTACCTCGTTCCTTTTGTTATTTTGGTCCCACCAACTTCCTGGTAAATATTTACACACATGACAAAAGGTATCTAAGGTGTATCTAAATACAATGTAAACATGTTGCACATGGTTTATAACAAGAAAAAAAAATATGGTACTGATTGAATCTGAAGTCTTAGAGGTACATTTACCCAACTTAATTTGCAGTTGCATTGAACAATTTGTACTTCTCATAGTCTAGATTGTTCTTCTGACCATATTACCCAGCGGAATAGCCCAATCAGCATGGTTAATCTGCTGACCTATTGTGATAGGAACTTTACACGAGAATCATTTTTGATGCATAACATCTATTGTATTCTGCACATGTGTTACTTTTTAGGTTCCATGAACCATTCCACTGGTAAATTTGACCTAAAACAAGAAGATTACCTGTTGTCCAGGTTTGAGGGGTGACAGTGTTATTCCCTGGGTGTTGATCACTGGGAGAATCTGATTCCCAATCACGGTGGCAATGATTTGACCCTGGGCATTGGTTAGCAGTTGTGGAGTTATTGGCTGTACTTGAAGTCCCTGAGCTCCTCCTCCTCCAGCTTGATTTGATGACAAGGCATTTGGCATGAGGGGAATGGTCCCAATAATCTGCATAGAGAAAGAAAATGTGTTTTTTTTTCTTAATGATATTTCATGTCACTAAATACATCTCAACGTTTCAAAAGAACAAAGAGTGGCATTTGTTTTAGAGGAAAGACTCTGCTACCGATTAATAATATTACACATATTTACACATTACATTTTACACATTTACATATTACACATATTTACACATTGTCAAGACTTTTAGGGTTGTAGAACATTGTGATGCACTCAAACTCACCAAACACAGGGACATAAGGGGAAGAAAAAAGGGACTGTCCTTACTAAAGATGTACACTTGCGAAGTGCACTATATACAAGAATGTTTTTTGTTAATTGTACATTATTTTTTTAAATGATTACCATACCTGGGAACTCTTTGCCGGGTGAGCGCTGCTCCTCTGGTTCTCCGGGTCAAGACCCGAATCCTCCAGGTCGCGAGAGTGGGGTCTTGACATGCCCCGCTCGCCGCCCATTTTTTCCTGTAAATATGTGCTGGCCGCGTCCCGCAGAGGAGTTCCCAGGTATGATAATTACATGCCAATCTCTTGAAAAGGGAAGTAAAACTTTCTGGGTTCCTCAGTTATCAAGTCCACTAACCATTTTTGTTTACTTATGGGGACTAAACGGCACAACAATTAAGAACACTTTATGGTGCTCTCCAATTTTAGATAGAATTAAGGTTTTACACAATTTAATTTCTAAAACCTGTTTAGCCTTTTTAGTCTTGCCTAAACACTGTTGTGAATTATTATGGTTGAAGAACACTGAAATACAGACACAAGCACAACATGTTCTGAGATCTTAGAAAGGAGGGCCATCAGAGGAGGAGATTTGTACAATGTACATATATTTGTGCACCCACTAAGACAGTCTTCTCCTAGTAAAGCTTCCTATGGGATGTCACGACTTCATACCTCTCCCAAGAAAGAATATGTCACTGTCTAGCAACCTAATGCCTGGGATGCCTGGTACCGTGAGAGGCCTTGGCTACCTTCTACCTGCCATCAAGCTATTCTCTGTTGTTGCTGGAGGTTTAGCTAATTTTGCCGATCGCTCGTGTCAACCCCTTAAGGGAGGTTATTATTGGAAGACAACCTCCCTGTTTCTTCCAGCCACTGAACTATCCTAGCAGTTGCACCATTATCTTAACAGATGATCATATAAAGTCTGCATAGTTTAGCTGTTGAACCCTTTAGGTTCTCATGGGTAAAGTAATGAAACATTTTGTTTAGTTTTTCATTACTAACAAATATTTTTTTAAGTATTTTTTACCTGTTACCAAGCATTTCAAAAAACCTCACTGCAATTTAAATTGATAGAAGAAATATTTTAATAAAATGTTTTTTATTGTTTTTATTCACAGTTAGGGTACATGTACTCACCTAATTGTTAAACGTTACATATTATGAAATCAGCAAAGTCACATTCCAATATGTTTTCACATAAAACTTTATTTATTAGTAAGTGCCTTACATGGTGAGGCGTAATGGTACATTGAATCTAAATTAAGAAGGCACAGACTACAACCTCAATGTACTGTATGTTAGACAGTTATGTCCAGCACACCAGCACTAAAGTAGAACCAAGTAGAGCCTGGTGCATTACAGGCTAAAAATATTGAACACCTACAGAAGCCACCAGTGGATAGAGGTAAAATCGCTTAAAAAAGTATCAGTTACTATCCCAACTTCTTTAGAAAGATGTCAAGATGCCAACAGGTTGGCCATATTCATGCCACTGTACAGATCACTGGTGAGACCTCACTTGGAGTATTGTGTACAGTACTGGAGACCATATCTCCAGAAGGATATAGATATGTTGGAGAAAGTGCAGAGAAGGGCTACTAAAATGGTTTATGGATTACAAAATAAACCTTACCAGGACAGGTTAAAGGATCTTAACCTATATAGCCTGGAAAAAAGACGGGACAGGGGGGATATGATAGAAACATTTAAATACTTAAAGGGAATCAACAAAGTAAAGGAAGAAAGTTTATTTAAAAGAAGAAATAAAACCGCAACAAGAGGACACAAGCATAAACTAGAGGGGCAAAGCTTTAATGGTAACATCAGAAAATATTACTTTACGGAAAGGGTAGTGGACGCATGGAATAGCCTCCCAGTGGAAGTGGTAGATGTTAATACAGTAAAGTCATTTAAGCAAGCATGGGATAGGCATAATGCCAAGCTAGATATAGGATAAGGGCAAGTACTAAAGGAGAGTACTCAGAGGTTGGGCAGACTGGATGGGCCTTCTGGCTCTTATCTGCCGTCACTTTCTATGTTTCTATGTTTCTATATTCACAGTGGCGTATTTATCTCAGTGCTGTCTAAGGCCTGAAACAGGGCAGTGATTCCAGCCACCCCTCCATACCTTTTATGTCATCCTATGGAGGCTGTGCCAGCTTGACGGTATTCCATAGTATAAATGGACCAGTTGGGAAGACCGCAGATCTCCCTGATAACCAGCCCATTGAGCAGCAGCGCATCAGGGTGATCTGACCCTTGGTTTTGTATGTGTCGTTGTTGCCCTTCTAGGCTAGAATACATTGCTGCACATACTTAAAAATTAGAATTGATATATAAAAGTATCAGGATAAAGTAGAAAGATATTTGGCATAAGCTGGGGGTACTGACACATCCAGATCAAAAGGTAACAGAGCTCTGGCTTCTCCTCCCATCACTACACAGTATTATTCAGCCGTTTTTGACAGGTTTATGTATATAAATAGCATGTCAGTAAGAAAAGCTTCTTCATTCAATGTTTAACAAGTAAAGAGGATTATTGCCTACAAAGCAAGTTGTGTTCATCATCATATCATTCAAGACTAATTGAATATAGATGTGGCCTTTCTGAAAGCCAAATTATATACATGTCAACAGGCTATACTACACACTTTGTATTCTTTCATAGAAGGTGCCATTGCCATGTGAGCAACTCTTATCTACATTTGGCAAAGACCAAACATTTTAGGGGAAAAATAATTTCTATATCATTCCATATATCACTTAATACTAGCAGACATTTGAAAAAATTATCTCTCAGTGATAAAAGAAATAATATATTATAAATTGTAATTCCCTTACAAGGAAAACAATCTAATTTTAAAAATCAATTTATATTATGGCTCATATACAGCAGACAAAAAATAATAGCATTTTCCATTTTAATAAACAAGTTAAACTTTTTTTTCTACACAGTAGAATGTTCGTATTATCAGAACCAGTACATCATTGAGCCCCTGAGTAAAAACTTGTGGGAAAGTGACTGGTTTATAGCAATTAATAAACGCTGTTGTCTATAATAATATATTGTGTGTTTATAAACCATGACTGTTTGCTTATTTAGTACTTCAGTTAAGAATTCTATTTATTCAGTCTCTTGGGGGGTAGGTCATAACCAGGACTCTTGGGGGGGTTCCAGGTCATGTCCCGCTCTGATTTCGCATCCATTTTTGGAAGCAGAAGGGTGTAAAATATTCTAACACATTTAACATCTCTTCTAACCTTAAGAATATGATAAAGGACCATATGAAATTATTAGTATAGGCAATAGTCAAAGATATGTAATTATTGGGCATAAATAAATGATAATTAAGATATATTAATATGTTTCAATGGTAGGCTTCAAGGTTTCCTTGACCTTAATTATGGAATGAAGGATTTGCTGAACAGGCAGTCTATAGATAGGATAGTAACTTGTTAATGCATGGTAGTTGTAACTGTAAAAGGGCATTACAGTAGGCTTACAGTGGCCACCTAAAATAGGGTTTAGACGTAAAGATCTCAGTGAGCATGTTTACCCAATTAGGTGAAGACCAATAGACTGACATCACTATCCAAGGCACATATAAGCTAGGCCTGTGTAAGACATGGAGAGGCATGGGAAGAGAGGTCGAGAGATGATGTACTTGCCATCCATGGACACTTCACGTCCCAACACTCCCTCCCTCCATCCTCAGGAATGCATAGGACAGATGTAATCAACTAAATTCCTTCCAAGGTTTTGTAAAACTTGTTTCGTATTTTTGTTATCTTCTTTTTATATTCTTCGTCTATTTGTGTTCGTATTAAATGTTTCATCTTCGTTTCCATCTAAGTGACTCTGCCTATTTTTGACGCACATACATATTTATGTGTTGTTCCCGATCGAAGTTTGTATTTGGCCCCATATTTTCTTACAAAGGGGTATTGCCACCAACTGGCTCAAGCATTTTCCTCACCTTGTGGTGCCTTGAGAAGCTGCCCTTCTTGACGACCTTGTATTTATACACTCAAACAGAATACAGATCTAGTTTGGGTGTAGTTTTGGAATCCTTATATTTTCCTTGCAATGTTATTGTTATTGTCTTACATTTCTATCAGTACATCTCATAGAAGCCTTACCATACCATCTGTATTGAACCTAGTAAGCAGTAACAGACACATATAATTTATATATGTGTAGCCAGGGGTGTGACAAAACACCTACATTACCCCTTGCATTCTAGAGGAGCCAAATGCCAGTACATGAAGTCAACACAGAATTCAGTTATTATCTAATACCTCTAACAAGTCAATGATCCACACTATCTGCAAAGGTAGGACATAATTGCCTCACAGAAAATAGGAAAACTTGGAGGTATGGAGTTGTACTTTTAGTACAGTAGTAGTAAAAATATTAAGTCTTCTGTAAAGCATAAACATTTTTTTACCTGTTGTGGCCCTCAATCCAGTGCAAAACCATATCACTATACCATCTGATTAAAAAAATGACAACTGGATAACCCTGTTTCCAGACAGGTATTTGTAAGAGGGGCATATCAAAATTAAAAGCAAAGTGCCATTCACTACACATACATTTTAGACCTATAGGTGCTCCTGCAGAACATACAACTGACACCTAAATTTGTTTTAATAGTGAAGAATATAAAAGCACAAATGTAGAAGTACATAAATATCTTTGACATATTTCCTTTAAGTTGTGAAGTTGAAGAATTGTCAGTGCATTCATTAGATGTATTTTTACCTTGACCCAGGGCAGAGCCCACAGTGGCCCCCTCCGTGGATTTCATCATCATTGCTCAGTGTCGGGGTATATCATATCCTGGAGGCCTGTTTCTTACAGATGTGTAGCATCTTTTACTACATACTATGGAGGCTGTTTCAGCACAGTCATCCATGGTTTATATGAGCTGGCTGGTAAGATCAGAGATTAACCCTGTAGCCATTGATAAGAAGCACACCAGAGGGCCTTATCGCCCCAAGATAATAATCTGCTTCCTGCTTTTGTGAGAGAGGGGCTGACACGCCCCCCAGGACACTGTGATGTAACCTGTGGGGTGTCTGTCTTGTATCCCTGGTAGAGGGGTGTTCTGTCCTGTTCATGTATGATCTTGAGTATTCCTTGTCTTGTTCCCTGTTGTGCCCTGTATCATGTATATCTTGTCTGTTATGTTTCTTGCTTGGTCTCCCTATCCCTTGCTCGCTATGTTTCAGCTATTACTCTGCTTAGCTTCCATACTCCCAGCCTGCAGAATCCACACATGAGTCTTGTACCTGTTCCAGGGTGCCTGCAGGATTTACCTTTGCTTCGTTCTGGACTACATCCGCTGCTATATCAGGGTACTGGTATGTGGCTGCACAACCCTAGATGCTCAACACCCGGGTGAGTGCAGTCACACTACACCAGGCCCTTTTCTGTGACTCCGCTACTGCATGCCGAACTCGTGAACTCGATCTTTGTGCGCCCTGGGTCAATACAGTCGTCTGTATGGACCCAGTTCCTGACACCAACACTTCCTCAACTGTGATTTCGAGTTCCAGCTCTTCCGATTGGGCCCCAGTGAGCTTGCAGCTCACATGCGTCTCCAGATAGTTACCGATGAGGGAACTCAGACGATCGCCGTGTAGTCACATTGAAGATTGTATTAGGAGGTATAGTAATGACAGAAGGAATCGGCGATATCTGTAGAGCAAGTTAGGCCATGAGACGTCTTGATTTCACTTATGTGAAGCGATTGTTGATTAGCCCGCAGCGCCCTCGCTAACAAGCAACTGCTTTTGTTACCATGTCCATAAAAAAAGAGCCCTAGTGCGTAGAAAAGACCTTTGCATGTCATAATTGAGCAGCGTGCTCAGGCATCGCCGCAGCTCAATCAACTCCAGGTACATGTGCTCATCACATGTATGTTTGTGGAGCAACTCCATGGTTGCAATGCGTTGTGTGAGGTCTGAAATCTCTTGCGATCTCAGTCGTTTTAAATGAGAGGCCTTTCTGATAAAGATCCCCCAAACAGTACATTTGTGAGCCTCCCAAGTGAGTGAACCATTTCTGAGCCCGCATTTTCCTGAAAAAAAGTGTTTCAGTTGCTCGGTGACTGCCCAAACTGCGTTGTCATTCGACAATAGGGATTCATTTAGACGCCAAGACATGGTATTTGAAGATGCAAGGTGCCCGGGGAGTGATCCGAAAATTTCTGCTGCGCCAATGGAGCACAGTGAGGGAATTTAAACATGCATGGGATGAACATTTGGCTGAATCTAAGATGAATACATAGACTAATGAAGGGTTGAGTTCTTATATGAGAACAGATGAGCCATTTGGTTCTTATCTGATACCAAATATTATGTTTCTATAAAATTGTGTGTCATGTAAATGAATACATTATGTTTCACTGTGTTTAGCCATAAATGTTCAGAAAAGTTTTGTTTTGAGACCCAGTTTAGCTCTGTGAGTGTGATGTTAACCAGAAAACGCTGCATCTCAAACACATTGATTCTGTTTTAGCTTTAATTGTATGCTGACATTCACAGGCACTTCAGGATTATCAACATTATTGAAAGTCAGTAACTCAAATCTTAGAACAAATGAAAATTCAACAAATTGTCTTCAAGATCTTGATATCAAATGCCGCACTAGTTAACATTCTACGCATTAGGTTGCCCAATAAGGTTTCAGGTTTTTTTTTTGTTTGTTTTTTTTTAACTATTATGTTTTATACAATACACTAATTATTATTATGTTAGAAACAGAATGCTAGAAGCCAAAAAAACAGGAATGCAGAAATTGTAAATTCAAATTGTGAATACCATATAAAACAGATCAAACTACTCCCCTTCAAAAGACAACTAAAATGTTAAGGGGCAAGCGCTTAAACAGCACATTTTCTACACAATTCTGTGTGATGCATCTCAAATCCACCCTCTACGCATCCATTGTTACTCTACTGCATTTTATAATATTATCATGTTGCAAAAGACATGTCATACATTCCTGCAGTCCCAGTTTTTATGGCACAGTCCTGATTTGGGATCAATGTCCTTCTCTCCCAGGGTCCTGCTTTTGCGTGCAGTGGGATGGGGAGATCCTCTAGTCTCCCCTGTATGTCCCTAGGAGGTGAAAAAGTAATGAAGATCTGTTGCAGCAGAGACCTCAGTTGCAGCTCCCACATGGCCTCTGTGCGGCACTAGGTGGCTAATCAGGTAAGGCAGCCCTTCTCCCATCTGAGACTGACCTTTCCCTCTTTCTGCGACATTGGTGTGGAGCCTGGATCCCAGCTAGGACTTAATTACTGTCATAGCTCCAGTTGCACATAAAAGCTATAAAATTTGGGCTCATACATTTATTATATTATTTTCATTTAGGCTGGTGAGCTGTATGAACTTAAACTCCCATTAAGCAAGTGAAAAATAATGCAATTACAATTTTTTTATGGATGCCTTACCACTATGGCGCCCGCGCACTGTATTAGGAAACTCTCTTTTTCCCTGCAGGGGAAGCAGGAACCTGTGCGGCCCCAGTGCTGCTCGGCCGCCCCCGGACTGGCCAGCCCACCTGCATATCTTCCTGTGTGTATATATTGTAACTGATAGGCTGTCACTTTAACATACATTATTCTATTGCATTCACTACTCTTCTATGTGTTGTCAGGGACATTAAACTGTCGATTCAATTGAATATTGGTTACCTGCATAAATGCCATTTTCAGATACTGTCTAGTTATCTAGTTACTGTGGGCATTTTTGTCTACTTAGTTTTGTGACTGTATAAATGTCCTGCTTTGTTGTGTTTGAGGAAGTGGAAGGGAAGGCTTTGAAGCAGGAGTGTTTGGAAACGACAAGAGGGTGCCAGGGCCCTCTTTAATGCGAGGCAAAAGCCAGCAGTACCCGCAGTGGGCCGGTCAGTCCATGGGCCGGCACACCAAGATACCATTGCAGCTGTCAGACACATTGGCTGCTTTAAAATCTTTAAGCCTGTCCTGGTGTGTGTGTTTGGGTGTCGGTGTGGTAGAGCCTGTCCTGGTGTGTGTATTTGGGGTGTCGGTGCAGCAACAGAAGCAGGGAACAGGGACACTGGCAAACAGACATATTAAGTCTTATGTTACCAGGCTGAATTTCCCCCAATATTAGAAGAAAAAAATCAGGATTGACCACCCCAGAGTAGGAAAAGGAAAAAAGGAGCAGTAGTAGTGAGGTATGTGGTTTGAGCAGGCACTGATATCCACATGCAGACCCTTATGCAGGACTGAATTTCCACGCTATACGAACAATTAAAAGAACTGATCCCCAGATTAATGAAGACAAGAGGAGCAGCTGCAGTAGGGTACTCGGCCAAGGAAAGCACTGACAAACAGACATATCCAGCCACTTGATACAGGACTGGGTTTCCACAATCTTTGACACATTAAAATAATTGATCCCCCAGAGTAAGGAAGGAGACAAAGGAGTGGTAGGAGTAGTAAGGCATGTGGCCGTGGCAACTCATATGCTTCACCAGGTGTGGGGAGAGCTGTCTTCTCTGGGGGTTGAGTATGTTACTTATCACAGAGAAAACTTTCTTTGGACACTGGTGGGTTAGCATGAAAATAACTGCTGGACCACTGAGGAGAGGCCTGGCCACATAACAGCTTTCTGGTCCCAATAACTGACAGGAACAAACTTTTTCGCTGCCTGAACCATGTCTTTTTTTTATACCTGTGGCTTTAAATCTGCTACCACTAGTGGCCACCCTCCGCCCTCTGGAGCACTCAGAACTCAATTATTGGAATCAGGTGTACCTTGTTACCTGGGTTGAGCCCTAGTCCATACATCCAGCTGGGCCTTGTTACCTGGATTACCCTGCCTTTATGAACCTGTCCTTCAGTCAGGGCCTTTGTATTGAAGTCTATGGACCTTCCTGCTGTGGCTCTGCACCTGTACTGTTCCTGGTTCCCTGCTATTGTGTCCTTTCAAGTGGACTCCCTGCTATTGTGGACTCCCTGCTATTGTCTCCTTCCAAGAGGACTCCCTGCTATTGTGTCCTT
>VKOC01000006.1:8151914-8171374 GCA_009364415.1 Spea multiplicata
AGGTATTCATCTATTTACCAGTAGTAGTACGTCAAACACAGTTGTCTGTCATTGTAAACAGACAGATATTGTTTTACAGATTTTAAAACAAATAATAGCATTTTATGGAGGTTTTCCAGTATCTGTGATGTTCTAAAATAGAGGCTAGATTGATCTTGTGTTTTGACTGTAAGCTCTGTGGAACAGGGACAGCCATCTTTATTATATTGGTTGTAGCCTTATTTATAATATAGCTTTCTTGTCACTAATTGTTGGCTAACAATTTCCTTTTACAGGAGTGTGAACTTTTTCTTTTGTCACACATGAAAATATTTAGAGCATCTTGTTTTTCTGTGTTTCATTGTTTAACCCAGGAAACTAGATATTCTTTTGAGTTCAGCTGAATTTTAAAGTTATTTTATAGTTACAGGGTAAATTAATATCTACTTGTTCCTGAAATGGATTGCTGCATGGTTCACTGCAAGGTTCCCTAAGGGCTCTACACACTAAAACAATTGTACACAAGTTTACTAAAAATGTGAGTTTGCAGCAGCGAGTTTGCATGAGGTCATAAATGTGTCTTTAAAAAAGAACTTATTTATATAATACATTCATATTTATTTAATACCCAGCAATACAGGTATTGGGTTTATAAAAGATTAAGGATGCAAGTGTGGGTCTTATAATACGGTCCGACCAAACGCCAATATGGCTTAAGGTGGATGACAATGACGCAAACTGTATTTTACATAAAGCCGGGTACTAAATGAGAACTTGTTGGCCTCAGATAGAAAATAAGAGATCTTGCTGAAAATTGTACTACTCATAAGTACAACAAAGAAACAGATGACATAACATTATGGTGTTCATTTAAAGGTGTGATGGGATGACACTTAAATTAGGAGCTAATACAAAAAAAAGGAAAGCAGGGGAAATTAAATACATAAGCTTAATTATTGAAACCAAAAAATGTTTATTACAAATAAATATAAAGTTATTGTAGGTCCCACTCAAAATATGTCATGGAAAGGACACAAAAGGAGATTTGGCATTACCAAAGTGATTATGGCTAGGTAGATCAGTTTAACAACAAACACCTCTTTTTGTCTCAAAATCCACTTTATATGTGGACCACGCATGGATGATGGCACAGACCAGCTGTTTGAGGCAAAGGTGGCACAGATAAACTGTTTGGGGGTTAGGATGGCACTGTGAAGCTGCATGAGGAAAATGCACTCACAAGCTGTTTGGGGCAAAAGTTGACACTGTGAAACATATTGTTTGGTGAAGTTGGAGGCCCCAGGGCAATTTTCATCCTGTAGTTTCTAGTTACGCCTCAGAGGAACATAGACATCATTGAGAGCCGCTTACTGCTTATGGTCAGGGCCGCTATTTGTGTCTAAAGGTCATGTTTTAACTACTTAGACTAGCAAAGTAGTTGTCTTGAAGGAAACCTTGAACCTGTGTCGTAAGCTCTCCAAAAGCAGGTTTTGGTTTGTTGGATGTTCATATTGGTTTGTGCTGGGTTAAAGGGTCAGTGTCGCACAAACAAAGACAAGCTCTAACCCATGTCTTAAACCTATATTCATGGAATACATACAGCTTACAGCCTAAAGAACACTCATTGTGTTTACTATTAATCCTGTGAAGTACCACACAGAGGCACCAGACCTCACACCTCTAATGAAATAGTACAGGATATTATTTTAATTACAAAATGACTCCATTGAGAACCCTTATTTGGTTCAGACATTAGGACTCCCAGAATTAAATGTCCATACATATATTTATCACGGTATTTACTCTAATATTGTTTAAGATCTGAACGTTTTAAGAAAAGTGATGAAAATGTCTATATGCATTTTGAATATCTTTGAAGTATTTGTTGAGCATTTCAAGCAAACTACTCATTAGAGTAGATGCCAACAGTGCCCAATTATCGAAATTATTTGGCAAGAAATATTACTCTCTTTGAGGCATTGCATGGTGCCCCTCAACAGCACTACTTCACCTTGAGTTCAAGAAGGAAACAAACAATTACTAGTACACATTCTGATGATGGTAGAAATGTGTATAGCTAGAGAATGGAAATGGAGTCCAAGGTTCCAATTACTGATGAAATCTCCAGCCAAATACAATTTCAATGTAATATGGAAAAAAAAGGTTTGACCAGACACAATAACATTGCAGAATATTTTAAAATATGGTCCTTGGACTAAATGTTATGTAAATATTTAAATAAACAAATTTACTAAAGCACTTGCAACATTAATTAAGGAGATTCAAGGTAATGCAAGTCCACACCTGCCCCCCATTCCCTGCCCATTAAGGTTAGAGAAGCTTGGGCCCTATCTGGTACCTCTCCCTCCTTTCTCCATCCCCACCCTAAGGGGGTAGCTAGTTACAATAAAATACAAAATAAGGCCATACCCTCTTCTAAGTAACCAGATGGAGTCCACACAAGCACCCTTTGACCACCCAAATGGTGGAACCTATAGGAAAAAAGGTATTTCACACACTTTACCAGGGCCCAACCAGCAATATCAAAAATACCCCTGTCTCTTCACCTACAGCCCAGTCCAAAGACCCATCTAAAAACTAAATTAAAAAATAGTGCTTAAAAATTAAAAACTTGGCCCGCATTATCGCGCAAACCTGCAAGAGGTGCCGCACTAGACTCCAGGAAGTCTGAGGGACTGGCCACAAGTAAAGGGATGCACTGGTAAGTCGGGGGGTAGAGTGGCATGGGGGGTTAAAAGTGGCATGGGGAGTTCAATGGTTTTCTGGACGCAGAGTGGCATATAGGGTATTAAAAGGCATATCAGGGAGGCAGAGTAGCATATAGGGGGTGTAAGGCATATATGGGGGGTGGCAAATAGGGCGCCGTCGGGCGACACGTAACGTTAAAAAGGCATGTCAGGGAGACAGAGTGGCATACATGGGTGTATAAGGCATATCTTGGAGGCAGAGTGGCAAATAGGGGGTTACAAGGCATATCTGGAGGCAGAGTGGCATATAGGGGGTATAGGACATTTTTGGGGGGCAGAGTGTCATATAACGGGATATAAGGCATATCTGGGTGGCAGATGTACATAACTGGGGCAGAGTGGCAAATAAAAGGAAATAAAAACAAAACATGCATTTTTCTAAATCATAGTAAATCTTTTTTTACTATAGGGTAGTCTTATATTCAGGCTTTTTCTTTTTTTCCTAAATTCAAATTTGGGGGGGTCATATGATAATATATGTATGGTATATGCCAGCTCTTTCCTGATTTATGAGAGAAAAAGATAACTGTATTTTATTCCTCCATTCCTGCAATATCTTTCTGCCTGTATGCCTTATATTCCTCCAAGCTGGCCATCTCTTTCCCTCTCTATGTCTTATATTCCTCCATGCCTGCCATTTTTCCCGTTTTGCCTTATATTCCCCCAAGCTTGCCATCTCTTTCCCCCTTTACAGTATGTCACAAAAGTACACCCCTCACATTTTTCTAAATATTTTATTATACCTTTTCATGTGACCAGTCCCATGACACCCAGAGAGGAGAAATGGCTTAGGGGTGTACTCACTTTTGTTGCCAAGGTTTAGACAATAATGGCTGTGTGTTGGGTTATTTTTAAGGGAACAGCAAATTGACACTGTTATACAGGCTGTACACTCACTACCTTACCTTGTAGCAGAGTGTAATATCTTCAGTGTTGTCACATGAAAAGATATAATAAAATATTTACAAAAATACGAGGGGTGTGCTCACTTTTGTGAGATACTGTATGTCTTATATTCTACCATGACTTATGTCTCTTCCCACACTTTATGTCTTATATTCCTCCATGCTAGTCATCTCTTTCCCCCTTATGTCTTTTATTAATATTATGTAGTTAGTAAAACTTAAATATATGATTTACAAAATTGAGAAAATATTAATAGCTAAAAAAATAAATACAATATTTAAAAATAATTTGGTGATCTCACCATCATGGGAACCATCCTGTTCCAACAAAACATAAAAAAGAGTCCAAAAAGAATAAAGTAAAAAAATAACGTTTATCATTTACGCGCTAAAGTGCTTAAATTAGCGCTGTATCTTCCAAAAAATCCTGACATGGAAAGAGTTCAAATACTAGTATTTCAAACACTCAGGGTTGTCTACTTTTAAAAAATGAATGGTTTGATGGGGTGGGCAGATTTAAAGATTTTCTAAATAGGGCACAGACTCACCAAAATGGAAAAAAAACACACTTCCCAAATGTGGCCATTTAGCCCCCACACAACCAGACAAACCCATGCATGGGTACTCAGGAGATGTTGCTGAGCACATATTGGGGTGTTGTTTGACAGTGACATATACCAGGAGCGCTAAATTCATACCTGAAGTGTGTGGGGGGAAAAAATACATACAAAAAAATACCACCTCATACTTTGACAAAAGCAGGTGGTAAAATTAGTGCATGGTAAGGGTTAAAATACCAGTATTTGAAATACCTGGTAAGGATCAAAGAAAAGCTCATAAATTACATTATCAAAATAAAGCAAACACTTAAAAAAGAAGAGTATCCATGTGAGATCCATATGATTATAGATAATATCCTTATCAAGGGCTGTTGCTTTTTTTAGCTCCATGTATTTTTTGTTAGTTTTTGCAGCTCATAATGTGTATGGACCATTAAAAAAGGATTTCAAATAACATAATTACATGTGTATGTCAAATATTAGAATCTGTCTTGGGAGTACTTCTGAAGGATATTTTTGTTGGTATTGCTCTTTGAAATAACTGTTTATGGTTTAAAACGACGTGGCATTTCCTTTTATTTTCCGAGCGTTATGCTGCAGAAAGTGGATGTGAACATTACTTCTTGATTACGATTAAGTACTATGTGCTCAATTTTTTATTAGATTTGTGAATGCATTTTAAGGAATATTTATCATTGGTGCTATTATGTATGTTACAATTGTTTGTTATATTTTCCCTGATGCTTTTTTTATCCCCCTTTTTTTAAGTGAAGATACGTCTGAATAAGAACTCATCCATGTAGAAGTGGCTGTAAATGTGGGCAGGTAACTCTTAATGCACTGATATATAATTTAAAGTAGGAGTAGCATTATAGCTTCATTTTTATGGTGCAGTCCCTGTATTAGCTTTGAAAGGATTGCATTTTCAGGAGTAGTGGTATACATTGTTTTTGACTGTCTGCACACATGCAGTATGTTTATATGAACATTTTATGGCATGTTACATTGAAATAGTGCCACATTGAATCATTTAGTAGCAGTTGTTTTCTATTGATTTCTATATACCTTTTTAGTGGTCCCAGTCAATAATCGGAGACCACAGCTGGGGGTTTAGTCTGAGAGTTGAATCCCAAACCATGACTTTTTAACACCAACTAAGGTCTAGAAGGGTCATTCAGACCCAATCTCTGGTAACAAGCAAGCCACCACAGTTATGTAGCAAACTTTTCCAGCTTACTTAATGTGCTCTATTGATTCTTCTGCATAATTTCAGAGGGGAAAGCACAATCACTTATTAAACATAGGCTTTCAAAATATTTACAAAGTGTTTCTGATTTCTCTTAATTGCAAGAACAAATTTCAATAAAGAGGTAATAAAGTACTTTCCTTGTCTACAATGTTGATTTGTTAATAAGAATAAACTAAGAGCTTTCAAGAAAAACTATTACAAAATATTGAAAGAAAAGAAATTAATTGCCAACCAAATCATTAGGTTTAAGTTGTTGGTAAGTACAAAGCAGTAGCCACTGGATAAATTACACTTCAAGAATCACTTATGATTATAAGCCTCTCTCAAATATATCTACCACATCCTTTGCGTTTTTAAAGAATAGTTTTACAATTTAGTTGATTGTTATACTCTGCATCTATGCATGTCCCAGCCCTACCTCTAACCATGCTCCCCAATGAATGTGTCCTGTTTTGAGCACCTAATATGTTGTGGAACTGGGGTATGTAGAAGCAACAGAAAGAGAAAATGAATAACATAAACTGGCCATTATAACTCTTCTCTCCATTTTTTCTTAAAATATCCCTGATATTTGTGATTTTCTATGAATCTTTTATTTTTCAATGTGTTTGTTCGTGCCTGTGGCACAGAGGTAGACAAAGAGTGTGTAGCCCGGTGCTGGTCAGTGGTGCCTTAGGGCACTTACCGAATGTTGCCCTCTACCTCGTGGTTGAGTCTCCCAGTCATCTGCAATATTGTAGAAATTAGTCATATTCATTTTTGCTTTGGTTTTACAACTAAGGTGGTCGCATGCTTCGTAAATCTTGTTTATTGGTTAATTTACAGCTCTATAATGTCTGTTTTGTTTAAATTTAGTGAGTGTGTGGATGACTACGACACAAACACATTCATTCACCTTAGCATCAATATTGCAGAAGTGTTTTCTTATTTATAGTAGTCTATTGAATGAACAATGTAAATGTGATTTTCTGTGAATATTTACAAATAAACCCAAGAAACTGCTTCTGTAGTGTTTCCACATAATCATAATATTTATGAGCGAATGGCTGTTCTGCTGTGTTCTTGACTTAACACGAGGAGGATTATTCCATGACAGCCCAGCAATTCTACAGTCTAAATAAATAGGGGTACATCAGAGACTAGCATTCTGACACAAGTGCCCTACTTCACTACATAAATCAGCCTGACTGAAGCAAAATAAATTGAAAGTATAGTACATGCTATCATGGATTTAAGGACCTAACATACATAAAACAATATGAATATAAAGAAAATTCCCCTCATTATTTTTATACAGTTATTTATCACACTTGGGCGTAAGGTTATTTTATCAAAGGAAGAACAGAACAGACTGACTGCAAACTTCTGCTATGTACACACTGATTTATAGTACAAGTGTGTTTGCAGATTTGAGGGGCAGACAAAGGACCTTGCTGGTAAAAGATTTTACCTAGACGAGGAAAAGGATGAAAATATTGGAAAAATCCATAATTTATAGGAACAAGATGTATTTGCTGACCACATGGGAAGATACAATCAGAAAACAAATGCATTTTTGAAAGGCTGTGTAACTATGTATTATAAAAAATAACTTGGTGTAAGGTACTTGAAATACATGAAATAAGTAGTAACTAGGCATGTTGGTAATGATGTATGTTTATGGAGCATTTGAGACTATATTTAATGCACTATATACTGATTTATGCTCTTTATTATTTATTTATGAGATTAGTACATTAGTCATCTTTTCAATCATATGGTTATTATTATTATTATTTTTCATTAATTATTCACCAAGATATTAGGTTGTATTTAAAAGGACAATTTAATTTCCCTGACACTCCCAAATGGACATCTGCAGAAAATTTTGCATGGGGGGGCTTAATTTTTAAACATGATCCACCCCTTTTCAACTGTCATGAAAAGGAGGGTCATATTCATGTAAAGCCTAATAGAAGGATCAAGCTGCCATTGTTTGATTTGGGTGTTGCAATTTCTGATGGTTTTTTTCATGTTAACGCTATTGAATGCACCACATTATTCATGCACACAGAATCAAAGCATTTCACTGAATTATGAAAAAAAAAGTAGAATCTGTATTTAGTGTTAACGGGCACACACTAATTATATTCTATGGAGGCATATAAGCCAAGGGGAAAGAGATGGCAGGCATGGAGGAATATAACTCTTCCAAATGGGGCGCACATCCACATAGGGGAAAAAAGAGATTTTTTACAAATCCCCTATGTGGATGTGTGCCCCATTTGGAAGAGTTGTATAGATTATTAGGTGTTGGAGGAATGCTTATTTGGGTGCTGCTGCCTAATTAGGGAAAGTATTATTCATTCATTTACACTAGTGGTGTGTGTGTTTTCTTTTCTTGTGTTTATGGAGGAATATAAGACAGAAACGGAGGAAAGAGATGGAAGGCATTGAGGAAAATAAGGCACAAAGAGAGGGAAGAGATGGAACGCATTGAGGAATATAAAACATAAAAGGGGAAATGAAGTGGCAGGCATGGAGGAATATAACACATTAAGGGGAAGGCTTTTAAGGTGTTAATCTACTTTGGGGCAAAGGTTGCACTCACAAACTGTTTAGGAGCAAAGGTGGCACTGTGGGACATGTTACTTGGTGAAGTTGAGTGCCCCAGGGCAATTTTTGCATCGGTTTCTAAATACGCCACTGGTTATGTGCCTCCCCTGCCTGCCTCCTGTAGATGCCCATGCACCCCAACTACAGAATAATGCATAATAATTTGCTGTCTGGGTGCTTTAAGATCCATTCCCTTAAAACAAAAGCAAAATCAAAACCCCTCAGGTCAGTTATTCAAAAGAAAGAGTGTGTTTTAGTAAAGAGTGTTTCCTGTGCAGGAAAGTCTCTTTTATGTGTCTGGTGATGTCAGACCCAGTATGAAAATCATGTTGTATCTCTGGGAGGGGGTTGTCAGGGGGGTGGCAGAGGGCCCCTGAACACCTAAGGCAGGCCCTGGATAAAACCTATGTTTATGCTAGTGGTACTTAACCTCCTTACTTGACTGAATGCAGTTGAGGCTTAAGTGGATGCTGTTGTGTTTAGTAATACATTGTTTAAGTCACTTAAACCTGGAGGAGTTGAGAAAAATGATTCCTATACTGCTTTTTTTATTCAGGCATAAAGATCTCCAGAGGGCATTAACTGCAGACAATGGCATATGTTACTGTCTTCCAAATCTCTGTGTTGATTGGCTAGATGCCTCTCAGCATGTTATAATGTAGATTTACAGCCTCAATGTGCTGCATTTTAGACGGCTGTGCTGTCTTAAGCATTTTAGATAAATATTTCCCTGTGTGCGCTGAAATTTAGGTTAACTACTGGCAACACACATAACAGCTTTAAGCACATAGTAACATTTTCAATCCAAACGCCTAAATGGGCTGTTACACAGCTAAATTGGCCTCAAGGGAGTGGGAGAAGACTTGGTCTTTTCATCAATTCACATGTCACTTTGGGAGCAAATAGCTTTTCTCCAAGTTCCACAAGTTAATTCTTCACTATGGACAATGTTACAAATCTAATAATATAGTAAAATATTCGGTAAACGTGAGACATGACACAGGTCTTTGTGACGCATTGCTGAAAAATATCTTAGCAGATTGTATACTTTTGTTCTCCATATTACATTACCAATGCAAGCCTGTGTCTTGAGGTTGGCTTCACTGCACGCTTCGATGATTATATTGTTGTTTTATGGTAATTATGTCTATAAACTAGGAAGATAATTAGCTATTAAACATTTCATTCCAACTACAAATGTAATACATAGTCAGCAAAGTTGATGCCAACAGGTGTATCAGGTACTATCAGGTAAATCCCACTTTTTATGCAGCAAGTCTTTCCTCTTGTATGGCTAATCCTGCCCATCTGCTATGCCACTCTTCTTTAAAGAGGGAGGGCTCCATGTAGCCTTTATGGTATTTATGGGTACAAATTAGTGCGGACTACATTTTTTTAAATTATATATATATAAACCGATCACATTATGACCACTGACAGGTGAAGTGAATAACACCCATACTCTTGTTATCATGGCATGGCACCCATCCTCTTGTTATCATGGCATCATCGGTGGGCTTGAGCGGAAGTTGTCTACGTTGTATTTGTTCATTAAAAACAAGTGAAGAAAATTAGCCACCTGACCTTTCAGCCTTTTAGCTGTCAGTAAATATTCTAGGTTTTTGTAATCATTATAGATAACAACAGAGTGAATAGCATCCTGAAGGAGATGTCACCATTCCTTAAGAGCAGATTCCATTGCCATACATTTGCATTCAAAAATAAAAATAGGAGGGACACTTAGGAGGACTTAGGAGTCTTTCTTAGGAGCTTTTACTACATAGGGAAATCTGCCATCGAGACCTTGAATGTCGAACAGTTTGCTATCTCTTGGGTGCTCGGGTTCAGCGGGGCAGATGATGAACCATGGGTCATAGATCATGTTGGTACTAATGTCAAAGTCAATGGCAGGAGGTGGTCCTTAAAAAGATTCTAGGCCACTAGGTGAAAAAGAGAAAGGACCTCCAAGCTCCAGTGATTATCAATCAGTGTGGCTTAATATAAGGAGAGAGGATGCATTGAACGATATTAAAACTAATATGTTCGAATTTAGAAAGGTGGACTTTTCTAAAATGGGATTTTTAGGCAAGCCTCTGATGGTCTGGACATCTTTAGATGGAGTCCAGGAGAAATGTAACTATTTAAAAGATGCTTTGCTAAACGCAACAAAACATTGCATTCAATTTGTTAGTAAGATTAAAAAAAAAAATAAGCCACTGTGGTACTCCGCAGATGTGGCAAATAAACTGACGGAGAAGAAGAAAGCTTTTAGGAGCTATAAACAGACTCAAAATCAGGAAGATGGGAGCAAATAGCAAATATAAAGCTAAGCTTAGGGAAGCAAAGCGCATTATTAGATGCACCAAAGCACACACTGAGAAGAAAATTGTCAACAAAAAAGTGTTTTTAGATATGTGACAGAACGTATAAACCAGCTACAATTAAACTAAAGACAAATGAAGGGAAGTATATAAATAAGTATCTAGCCGACTGTCTAAATAAATACTTCTGTTCTCTTTTTACAGAGGAAGATGAATGTGAGGGACCCTGTTAGTAAAGAAGAATAGAGTGACCTGCAAAAGGTGTTTTTACAGAAGTTCTAGTTAAACTCTGCAAGGTAAAAACAGACAAATACATGGGACCTGATGGGATACACCCAAAGTTGTTAAAATAGCATTAAAGTGTCCTTGTGAAATTGTTGACAGACTTATTTAACCAGTCGCCACTGGCAACAGTAGTACCACTTTACAGAAGTAATATAGGAATGCTAAATATCTGGAAGTACATGACTTGCATAATCAGAAACAGCATGGGTTTACTACAGGGAGATGCTGTCAAACTAACTTATTGTAGTCTTTGGATGCCAAAATAGTTGCATGGATAAGACAATGGTTGGGTGACAAGAAGGTTGTAATTTATGGTGTATATTAAACGGAAGGACTTGTTACTAGTAGGGTACCTCAGGGATCAGTAATGATTTTTAATACTTTTATTAGTGGTCTTACAGAAAGGAGATGCAATAGAAATATCTTAATATGTTAGAACAAGAAGTCATAATCAAAAACTAAAGGCTAGTGGTTAGTTCTACTTTACTGAGAGAGTAGTAGATAAATGGTATGCCAGCAGAATTGGTGAAGGATGATACAGTAAGGGAATTTAAACATGCATGGGATAGAAATAAACCTTTCCTCACTATGGGACCAGACCAAGGACAGATTGGGGTTTGATGCCTCATATCAGGAAATATGGGCAGACAAGCTGGGCCAAATGGTTCTTATTTGCCATCAAATTCTATGTTTCTAATGGCTAGCTGTCGGAAATCAGTGACGTATTTTTTTACTGGCCACCATAAAGGCAAGGGTAGTCGCTGTATGACACATAAACATAACCCCGCCCCCACTTACCTCTAACCGCTACGGCAGCTTGCTGTCCGGCTGTTTATTAACTTGGTGAAGGTCCAATGTTTCGGCTCTCAATGAGCCTTTCTCAAGAACCATACAATATATATATATATATATATTTATATATATATATATATATATATTATTATACTGTATAGTTTTTATAAGTGAATAGATATTTTTTCATAAATGATGGTTTATATATATAAAATTACCGTATTATTTCAAAAGAAAGCCCTTTGAGGGGGTTCACTAAGCAATCACAGTTGAATAAAACAGTTGAATAAAAACACTGTTGGTCCTTTAGCAGAAACATGGTAAAAAATGGTCCCAAAGGGGTTAAGATTTAAAAAAAATTGTAGAAGTTTATAAAAAATATAAATGTCATATTTTTACATTTTAATTGGTGATGGTGTCAGCTTATGCTATCATCTGCAGAATGTATGTTTTAACCAAATGATAACATTTAAGAAAAAAATAAATATAAATGTTATATTATTTTTAATAAGGGACCCCAATGCATCCACTCCATAGTGTCCTAATAATCTGAAAAACAAACTGTTATAATTGAATAGTTATAGTACATATGGAAAGGCTGTTTAAAAGAATGTTTTACACTTTTGTCTTTAAAAATGCACTTTTATGTTAAAATCTCAAGAAATGCCATTTCAGATTTTAATGTCAAACAATCTTTATTTTTATGGTACAAATTAAAAGTGACATATTTGAAGCTTTTAAGAAATACACAAAGTGCAGCTTTACTGACCATACAGATATTGCTCTAGATTCATTACAGTTTATTTTATTTCAGTCTATAAAATTTTAAAGCAACCTGTGTAGTTAAATCAGCTTTGGTTTCAGTGTCAGAACAGTTTAAGAGTTTGCAAATATCCAGTATAGTGTCCGTCTCATGAAAACTCATTTTTGCCATGAAAATGTCTGTGTGAGTTGTCTTTTTATTAGCTGGGAAAGGAAACTAAAAAGCAGCTTATAACAGTATCCTAATTCCGATTCCAGATGGTCTTTCTGTAGTTTGTAAGAACATCAGTATAAGATGAAACTTTGGTTCCTTACAGTCAAGCAATTAATGCGTGTCACATACAGAGAAAATAGAAAGAAAATCACTGTATACATTTGGTTAGAAGATTAAACAGCATAAGAGCTTTGAATCCAGTTTAACCTAATCAAGGCTTTGGCACCCACTCCAGAACACTACTCGTTATACACTGTCAATTATCATAGAGGACTTAGGCCACATAAATGTATCCTAAGGAAAGTTTAGTATTGCAAGATTGTCAATAATATTTAGCCATATCAAACATTGTGCATATACCTGCATACACTGAGCTTTGGTCTAGCATTAAAACAAGCAAAGGCATTTGAACGTTTCTTTTTTTGGTTATAGCTTGAGTTTTTTTTAATTCTGAAAAAAAGCCTCTATTTTTTTGCACTCCCTTATGTTTGGCATTAAAAGATTGAAAACATGACTACTTTATTTATTTGCCAGAAGAATGAGCTACACCTGCCAATGCACAACCCTATGGCAAGCAAGTGTTTTAACAGGTAAAATGTAAAATGGGGGGAGGGGTAGAAATAGTCATAGTTTGTTCCTTTACAATTACTAAATTAATGTTAAAAATAATACTGTCTTTCTTAGAGCAGCAGATCCACAATGTTTGTTCAGAAAAATACAAGTATGTATTTATGGAAATTGTTAAGGATCATACCAACTGTCATGTCATTATTTTAAATAAATGGAATAACAAGAAAGGTATAATTATTACAGCTCTGGTAATCCAGCATTTTATTTACTGTGTATATTAGAGCTGATCTCTTCAATTAGCAATGGTTGATTAATCAATGTGACTGGTCATTGACTGATTCACCTGTTTGCACATAAAAATCCCGTCCCCTTTCACCTGTGATCAAAATTAAAATATAAATTTATACAGGTGTGAAAAATGATGTAAAGAAGGAATGCTTTTAATAATAAACACGTTAATAGTTTGCATTTTGTTAAATTATAAAAATAAAGTGAGTGAACTGAAGAAAAATCTAAATCAAAAATATGGTGTGACCCTTTATGTTCAAAACAGCATCAATTCTTCTAGGTACGCTTGCACACAGTCTTGCAGAACTAACCACAGTTCTTCTGTGGGGGTCATACCATCATTCAGGGGTCCTTCTTCTTTACACTGGAGATAGTTCTTAACTACTTTTGCTGTATGTTTGGGGTCATTGACATGCTGCAGTATACATTGGGGGCCAATCAGATGTCTCCCTTATAGAACTGCATGATGGATAAATATCTGCTTGTACTTCTCAGAATTGAGGAGACCATTAATTCTGACCAAATCCCCAACTTCATTTGCAGAAATGCAAGGGACCTCCACCATGCTTCACTGTTGCCTACAAACACTTCTTCTTGTACCTCTCTACAGCCCTTCAGTGAACAAACTGTCATCTGCTACAGCTAAATAGTCCAGAGCACCTGCTGTCATTTTTCTGCACCCCAGTTTTTGTGTTTTTCGTGAATAGTTGAGTTGCTTAGCCTTGTTTCCATGTTGGAGGTAGAGCTTTTTGCCTCCATAAAGACCTCTTCTGACCAAACATTTCTAGACAGTAGATGGGTGTACCAGCTTTTCTGTTTCTTGCCAATGCTAATCTGATGGCTTTACTGGACATCTGATTGCCATCCAGTGCATCTATGGTCCTTATCACGGACTGTTTCTTTGTGCTTCTTCCAAACAGCTTGAACAGAACCCTTGAAAACGCTTGTCTGTCTGGGAAAGGCCTTGCTCATGCAGTATAACTATCTTTTGTCTTGTGCTCAAGTCACGGTGTATGACTTTTGACATTGGTAGTGAGTCTGTCTGTTCCTCAGCCTGTTGTTTTTCCTCATACATAGGTTTTTCTGTTAATGCTTGTGTTTCAACATACACAATACACAATAATTGTTTTATTATACCCCTAACTATATGCCTACAAAATCCCTGACTTTGTCCAAGCGTACCTAGAGGAATTGTGCTAGTTGGTTTCACAATACCATTATTCAAGTAACGATGCCCAAGTTGCATGTGGCATTATTTTGGATAACGATCTTAGGTATTAATGAGCCAATTTTAACAAAATAGGAAACTGAAAATTATTTGTTTGATCCTAAAAAAGCAGGAAGGGTGACTATGAAATAAAATATATATACATTTCTATCGATGATTTCTGATTTTCATGTTTCATAATTATGTGTTAACGTTTTTCTTAACAAAACCAGTGGAGCTGCTGCCACAACATCTTCACAGAGAAAAGACCAATGAATAAATTCATTACATGACCCCTGGCCAGGAAAAACATGAAATAAAAGTTACACAATAATGGCAAATTCTTGAATGCATTCTAACTACAGTATCTGACAACAAAGACCACTAATAGCAAATCTGTACAAAAACTATTGACAGTATTTATGCATTATATATATATGTATGTGTGTGTATGCATATATATATATATATATATATAATCATCAGTGTGTGCAGACTGTATGCAAGGGAACTGTGGATATTAAAAGGGTTTAAGTATATACAACTTTGACTTTATTTATCTTCGCTAAGCATGGTATATAGATTGAAACTGATTTAGGGAGAAATATAACACATAGAGAATAATACAAAATTATAAAATTTTAAATAAAATGGTTTCCCGAATACAGTAGAAATCATGATTTTTGCAATTATTTTTAATTTCCTGGAATGTTCTTACCCTATGTTATGTACAATAGTATGAATTTAGTGATTAATAAAACCTCAATGAGCATGTAACTTTTTAACAAATGGTATGGAAAAAACTGTTTGTGGTTACCGTACATAAATGTACGGTATTTTTGTTGTCCCTTACAACAGTATTTTATAATTGAATGTGTTTTTAAGATCATGAGATAAAACTAGACCACACAACAGTGTGTTTCATTAAAAAGCAGTTGACATGCTTAATCATTAAATCAGCAATAGACTACTTGTCAAGCGGTCGCTCAGTGGGTGGGAGTCCTTACAATAGTTGAAATTAGGCCACGCAAATTCACTGGAACTGAACTTCACCTTCGTCAGCATTTGTTAACTTTATTTTTATGTTTATCAAACTTAATTAGGAGACTCACCAAAACCAGGTTGGAGTTTATTTCTTTCGTTTTGCTAAGGGATTCTGATTAATACAGATGTGTTTAGGTGTTGCATGCATGGCATTTTAGTGAATACTATATAATGTTGTTTAGATATTTTACCAAACTTCTGTAGAACATGGCTTTGACAACCCTACTGACGTTGAAACCTTCACAAACCATTTGTACAATTGTAACCATATAAAAGAGCAACCATGATGCAGCAATTTGTACATTTCCACCTTTCCACAAAGTACACATGATAGTATTGAAATAGAGAAACATAAAATAAGCTGGCTGCTAACAATAGTGAAAATTTAAGGGAAAGAGTTTGACACCCTCCACCTTCATTTGGTTTATGCATCTTGATCTGTTATTCATCATAACCTCTGGAATTTTCTTTGGCTAAGAGATTTTGGAAAGAAATCACAGAACCATAACATGGTTGCAGAACATAGCGAAACCGGTTCACAATTTTTTTTTATAGCATAAAGAAAAATGCACCCTTCATTCTCTGCATGTGTTAAGAATGAACAGAATAATTATAAAGAACATATACATTTAAGTTTGGGACAAAAATAACATTTAAAAATAAAGATAAATAAATATACCGTCCAGGCAATGCTGTTTTACCAATTTTTACAATGGATGAAAATCCTATTTTTGTTCTCAATAACGTGTACAAAATAAATAACCAGCAAATAAATATTTCATTTTTCTTACATTAGACAGCAAATATGTGAAAAACAACACTATACTTATTAAACAGATGTTAGGCAATCTAGTTTTGCAATAACATGTTTCAGACTTTGGTTAATACAGAGGATTTCCCAGTGAATGAGCACTTGAGTCTACAATTCATCCTCCAGATGGCAGGCTTGTTTTTTCTTTAATCAGTTAAAAGATTTTCTTGGTTTTCAAACATGTTCTCATTGTCATATTATACTGAAAACATCATAGTTATTTGTTTTTTTTTGTGATTTCCATAAAAAAAGTATTTTTTTTTCCATTTTAGGACTATTTCTAACACGGACACACATACACGCTAAGTGCTGTGCATTGTATTTGGAAAAGTTACGAATACATTAATAAATTGTTCATAAATTGTTCCGTCCATCAGTCTGTTTTTAAGGTTTTTGTTTTTTTTACTTACAAGAGTGATGAACAGAGTTCATTCTGATTGTTTTAAGAGTTTTCTTCCATTGAGTCCGTTAAAGACTCCATTGGGACTCCTGTGCCTGGTTCGTGTTGTTTTAAACGTTTAATTGTGTTCTTGAGAGCTTGTCGCTTATTACAGAACCAAACCCGAACCACTTCCCTGTCATAATTAAGCTTCTCAGCGATTTCTGTCATCTCTTGTCCAGAAGGGTGTGTATTCTTCTCAAAATGGCTGTTCAGTATCTCTAGGGCCTGTGGGGTGAATGAAGTGCGCCTCTTGCGCTTTTTTGAAGGTTCACTGCCGATAAACTCTGTCAGGTTCTGCATACCTGCTCGGTGGCGGGCCTCAGCCTCAGCCATCCACCTCTCAAGGACTGGCTTTATCTTCTGGGCACTTTTAGGAGTGATGTCCAGCTTTTCAAACCTGGCAGGATACAAAAGGCCAGGATTCAGTTTGGCTGTCAGACTGCTAGCTATATTGTTCTCTTGGGCTTCCTGTGGTAGGAAAAAGTGGCTTCTCAGGATGGTGTGTCTGAGGGGAAAATTGAAAAAGAAGAGTCTTACACTGATGCTCTGCCAGGGTGGGATACCCTGCCTGCCTGACTAATGGACTGGCAGAGGTAATTTACAATTAGTTTAATTTAGATTGACAAACTGCACTAAATAAAACATTACTCAACAGACATGCATGGTTTTATGGATGCAAGCATTCCTACATTACGACAGAACCCAAAATAAGAAAAAACAAGCAAGAAATAAAATGAAATGAATTATATGGCATAAGTCATCAGCTGTTTTTCTTCATGTAAATCTTCTGTCTGGGTTATTTTTTAATTGTAGCATCTAAATACACGTTTAGGGTCTCTACGCACATGAAGGTTATGCTTACAAAAACTTTTTAGCAGATGTATATATGCCCTTTGGCATATGCATCCTTTTATTTGTTTAATATATGTCTTTTGTTTTATTTCACTGCATGAGTTAACGTGCATTAATATTAATATAGGTTTTGTGGCTCCAAGGGGGACATGTTCTCCCTCTGCTGCTTTGTACCGTGGCAGTGTATCCACACTTTATACTTTTAGCATTTAATTGTTTGTTTTGGCCATGTCAGATGTATGAGATAATCTATAACTTAAGCCTGTCAATATTTGCATCATGATTGGATCATTTTTCTGTTTCATTTTTTATCATTTCCATTGCAAACTCTTAAAGGTGAGTCTTGATGTGATGTTTTGGTTGGTTAAATATCCAACCAATAAAATAGCGTTGTCCTGGGCTAGATGTTACCAATATGCCCTCATGGATACTGAGCAGCTCTTTTTAGAAAGTGATATTGTGCTTTGCCAAAACCATATCTGAATACTTCTTAGGGTAGGCTACCAAAACCTCTCCCCCTTCTGGGGAAGAGGTTTTGTGAAGGTGCAGGGCTAGCTACACATATGGGTAGATTTAGCTCTAGACAGTATTAAGTGGGAGGAAACTGGGTAGGGAGCTAAATGGGCTGAGGATAGAAGAAACATAGGTGTGACAAGCCTCTGCCCTGTCCAGAGAAATAAGAAACTTACCCAGAGACCCGGGAATCATGGCTTCATCCAGGGACTCCAAGTCAAACCTGGATAGTTCCCAGGAGAGTTTTAACTATTAAGTTACCTTGATTGTATTGCAGTCAAATATGATTTTGTGCCTGTATTGCTGTACAGTAAATATATTGCGCCAAATCAATATACCATTATTCAGTATTATAGTTTTTAATTCAAAAATATATATTTTAAAAATATCCATTTGCAACTTAATTCATCCTTTATCAAATTTTGGTTTATTTAACAATCTAAAAGCTGGCTCCTCCATTTTTATATTTCATATTAAACTAAAATAGTATAAGTAAAGCTACAAAATGTTGCTTAGTGCAGAGACGTTTACGGTTAAACAGAATTCATTGCTTGAAGTTGCCAGTATCAAGCAGAGAAGCTGCAAGTATCAAGCAGAGAGGATTCTACAGATGCTTGGAGGTAGCAAATGTTAAGAGACACTTGGTTTCTCACTTGGAACAGTGAAAAAGAATATCCAGTGCTGTAGAAGCCAGTGTGACATCCACTATTTCTAGGTTCCTATGCAACAACCATGCTGTACAAACATCTCTTTTAGCTATTAGCCGCACATGTTGAAGAGGCATAGAAACATGGATAATGATGGCAGATAAGAACCAATCTTCTCACCCAAGCCGCCAATTTTCCTTACAATCTGAAAGCTCTATTTTTATTTATTCTGGAGCGATATGTTTATGTATTTCTAGGCATTCAAGGAAAGCCTTGATTGTATTTGCCATTAACCATTACTACAAGCAGGATGTTTTAGCACACTTTCTTGAAAATTGTAGAGCCTTTTATTAACTCAAAGCCTTTCAAATCAACCCCTTATCTTCATATAATTTTCTTTCCTTTTTTAAAAAAATAAAATCCTGTGTGTGAAGTATGATATGCTGGTATGCAGTAGGTTTATAATAGAACCTCCTGAATTCCAGCATCAGGGAATGTTCCTAAATTTACTGTGATATAAAATATATATTAAATGTCCAAGTTGCTCAGCACCCAAGAAAGTCACAGTAAAGGGACCCAGATCTGTCCATACTTTGGCATACGTATGGCTCAGTGCTTTTTGGAACAATGTAGAGGCTTTGGTAAGACGGGTTGAA
>VKOC01000006.1:8171474-8200336 GCA_009364415.1 Spea multiplicata
CCTTGGTTTACCTAACTTTAATAAACCGTTTACTTTGTATTGTCATGAGAAAGGAGGATTTGCCACAGGAGTTCTTACACAAGATCATGGCACTTCTAAACGCCCTGTTGCTTATTTCAGTACTGCCCTTGATTCAGTCGCTCAAAGTTTCCCTAGTTGTCTACGAGCGGTAGCTGCCACAGCTTTTATGGTAGATCATGCTCAAACTATGTGTCTAGGTAGTACACTATATGTGTTTGTGCCTCATGCTGTGTCTACACTACTTCTAAAGGGAGCTACTCAAATTTCTAATGCCAGAATGACAAAATATGAAATTATTTTGACCTCTTCTCCTAATGTTATCATTAAGCGTTGTCCACCTCTCAATCCAGCTTCACTCCTTCCATATCTGTCGGAAGGTGAGGAACATGAGTGTGAAGCAGTGATACAACAAGAAATCACGCTTCGACCATTCTTATATGATACTCCACTTCTAAATCCCCACTTTGAAATATTTGTAGATGGCTCATGTTCTCGAGATGACAAAGGTAACCTTTGTGCAGGCTACTCAGTAGTTACCCTTACTGATATATTGGAAGCTTCTTCACTTCCTCATGTACATTCAGCACAGGTAGCTGAATTAATTGCACTAACACGAGCATGTATTATAGCAACAGCTGTAACGGCCAATATTTATACAGATTCCAGGTATGCTTTTGGGGTCGTACATGATTTTGGAGGGCTATGGAAAATTAGAGGTTTCCTCACATCAGCAGGTACCCCTATTCTAAATGCCAAATATGTGCATGAATTGTTACAAGCCCTAATGCTTCCCAAAGAAGTAGCTATAATTAAATGTTCTGCCCATACAAAAGGCACAGACTATGTTTCCAAAGGTAATTCGTTTGCAGATACTACTGCAAAGCAAGCAGCCACCTTCACTGTTCCCACTATACAAGTGCTGCAAGCTCAAATTCAGGAGGATATTGTACCTCCTATAGACCTTCTTTCGTTCTATAAAGCTGCCCCACCAGAGGAACATACCTCTTGGTCTAATGAGGGATGCACCTCAGATTCCTCAGGCATGTGGTATGGCCCTAATGCCTTACCAGTTCTTCCTTCTGCATTGTTACCTTATTTTGTTCGCATGTATCATGGTGTGGCACATGTGAACAAAGGGGGGATAATTGACTTGATTACCAAACAATGGTAAGCTCCAGGTGTAAGTACTATAGCACAACACTACTGCTCCACCTGTTTAATATGTCAGCAATTCAATGTAGGAAAGAAAGTGAAACAGACAAGGACAGGTCATCACCCACCACCATGGGGACCATTTGTTAATTTACAAATGGATTTTATAGAATTACCTAAATGTTTGCAATACAGATATGTATTGGTAATTCTTTGTACCTTCTCCGGCTGGATTGAAGGATACCCCTGTGCGCATGCAGATGCTCGCACAGTAGCAAAAAAATTACTACAGGAATTTTTTCCTCGATATGGTTTACCTCATTCTATTAATAGTGATAGAGGTACTCACTTTACAGGACAAATTGTCCAGGAGGTTACGAAAGCATTGGGGATAACATATCACCTACATTGTTCCCATCACCCACAATCAGGAGGTGCTGTGGAAAGAGCGAATGGAATTCTTAAAACCAAGCTTGGAAAAATTATAGCTCAAACAGGATTAAAATGGCCAGATGCTCTTCCTCTAGCTCTGATGTCTATGAGAGCAACTCCAGCTAGGAAACACAAGCTGTCACCTTGTGAAATTATAATGGGGAGACCAATGAGCATGGGGATAAACAAAGAACTCTTAATTAAAGACCAGGTTTTAGCAGATGAAACTGTACAAAAATATTGCATGTCACTAATGAAAACATTGCAGTCTCATCACTCACAGGTCAAAGCTGTACAGCCAACACCATCTGAAGAAAAACTGCACCATATTGAACCTGGAGACTGGGTCCTGGTTAAAAGTTTTCAAAGAAAGAACGCTCTCCAACCACGGTGGAAAGGACCCTACCAAGTTTTACTTACCACACAGACTGCAGTTAAAATTTCCGAACTTGTTTCCTGGATCCATATCTCCCATTGCAAGCTTGCTTCCCCTCCAAAAGATTTAAAAGACTGATAGTTTCTTATTAATTTTATATATCAAATACGTATAGTTTAATTTTTGTTTGTTCTGTGTTATGTTGTTTATTTAGATTTAGATAATATAGTATAATAGTATAATTAATAAGTACTAAAAAAAAACCAAAAACATTCTAATTATACAAATGTTTTCTCTTTTTGTATTTCTATCTTTTATTATTCTATTGCAATGTTATAAACAGAACTCTTATATAGCTCTTACTAACAGTTATGTTGAGAATGTACAAGATTCTCCATGTTATGTTTGTATTCACATGCCTCATAGACACAGGTGTTCCTTTTATACCATACCCATTCAATAGTACTGAGTATTGTATTAATGAAATGGTACAATTTAGAAATAAGACTCAAGTTCAACTCCCAGGTCCCCCTAAAACTCTTTATCCTCCCTTTCTATAGGTCTTGGATGTCATAAAACTAAACTGAGTGCATGGACAGGATATGTTCGGCCCTATAATTCTTCAAAGAGACTTGAAGCAAATGCACCAAGAATAACAGTAGTTCAGACCATTGGGGGTTTATGTTTAGAACGAACAAATGTTGAGGGGGGTATTTTTGTAGGAACTAGTAAGTGTCATAAGACTCTTACATGTAATTGTTCAAGTCCCCCTGTTATGCAGGAATCAGGTGTCATTGTACATCTAGTTAACATTACATGGGAAGAAGATGTTTGGGTATGGGTAAGTTGTAATAAAGCACATATTTATGTGACATTAAATGGGTCTTATTGGGTGTGTGGGAATTATGCGTATCCTAGATTACCTGAGAATTGGCAAGGATCATGTTATTTGGCCTACATACTCCCTGCAATAAGACATACTAAAGAAAGACCAACAGTTACATTTGGGCTTCATAGATCTAAAAGGCACCATAAAAATGGACCCACCTTCTCAGAGATTATGGGTAGCTGGGACAATTTTATAAATATAATAATTCCTTCGACTGGTGTCTATGATAACTGGGGAAGAATTAGAGCTTTAACCATCATGTTAGAAACTGTGGCCAATCAAACAGAAAGCGCTCTCACAAGCATTACAGCAGAAATGCAAGCCCTACGATTAGTTGCCTTACAGAATCGTATGGCTCTTGATTTTATTTTAGCAATTAAAGGGGGCGTGTGCTCATTAGTGGGCTCTGAATGTTGCACTTATGTTCCAGACGTCTCTAAAAATGTTACTCTAGCGGTTAGCGAGATTAGGAAAGAAGTACTCGAAATGCAAAGTTCCCTTAAAATTTCTTCTGGGGATTGGGGAATAAGTAGTTGGTTTGGGGCGTTAGGATCAAAAATTTTGTATGGTTTGATCATAGGGGCTCTGTTCCTCACAACCATATTTGCCTCCATAACAGTGTTGAAACTTTTACTCCTTAAGTGTTGGAATTCTGCTACCTCGTCTATTGCCCATTATCCTGTTCTAATTGATAAGACCGTTCATGAATGTCCCCCTAGTGCTAATGGAGATTCTAATATCAAAAACAAGAATCAAGAAATTACAAACCAAGAATTTACACGTTTATTATCTGTGTATGACGCTGACCAAGATTTGGCTGCCCACAAATGTATTAAACACAATGGGTGAATGCCTAAGAGTCATGCTTCATGGAATCTTTAAAGCATGAAAGGGGGGACTGTGGAATCTTAGGATGTGGAGAGTGGGTAGGAAGAGGTTAACTGTTTCTGCTATTTGGTGATAAGAGTCTGATACACTGGGAGGTAGTATTGTTCTGTTGAGGAACAGGATATGTATGGTAGAGGGCATAGGTTAAATTACACAGCTGGTGAGAAACTGGACCATAAGTGTAGGCTCAGGGTCAACTTCCGGGCACAGGATGTCTGCTTCAATTAACTAAAACCCCACCCATATCATACATATTAATGATATGTAGGTTAGGCTTTTGCCTTTTATGGTAAACCCAGAAATAATACAAGTGTGCCAGCCCTTTTGTAGGAGTTTACTTATTTTCTTTTGTTTTCAATGTATATATAGTGTGTGAAAATGTAAAGCTGTTAGATTTGCCTACTTTTGTGCAGATCTCCCTGCAGCTGCTTGTATCCGGAATAAACTTTTATATATTCAAAGAAGTCTGGTGGTCAGCACAACGTTTGATTTCCACAACAACATTATGGCCACTGACAGGTGAAGTGAATAACACCCATACTCTTGTTATCATGGCATGGCACCCATCCTCTTGTTATCATGGCATCATCGGTGGGCTTGAGCGGAAGTTGTCTACGTTGTATTTGTTCATTAAAAACGAGTGAAGAAAATTAGCCACCTGACCTTTCAGCCTTTTAGCTGTCAGCAAATATTCTAGGTTTTTGTAATCAGTATAGATAACAACAGAGTGAATAGCATCCTGAAGGAGATGTCACCATTCCTTAAGAGCAGATTCCATTGCCATACATTTGCATTCAAAAATAAAAATAGGAGGGACACTTAGGAGTCTTTCTTAGGAGCTTTTACTACATAGGGAAATCTTCCATCAAGACCTTGAATGTCGAATGTTTGCTATCTCTTGGGTGCTCGGGTTCAGCGGGGCAGATGATGAACCATGGGTCATAGATCATGTTGGTACTAATGTCAAAGTCAATGGCAGGAGGTGGTCCTTAAAAAGATTCTAGGCCACTAGGTGAAAAAGAGAAAGGACCTCCAAGCTCCAGTGATTATCAATCAGTGTGGCTTAATATAAGGAGAGAGGATGCATTGAACGATATTAAAACTAATATGTTCGAATTTAGAAAGGTGGACTTTTCTAAAATGGGATTTTTAGGCAAGCCTCTGATGGTCTGGACATCTTTAGATGGAGTCCAGGAGAAATGTAACTATTTAAAAGATGCTTTGCTAAACGCAACAAAACATTGCATTCAATTTGTTAGTAAGATTAAAAAAAAAAATAAGCCACTGTGGTACTCCGCAGATGTGGCAAATAAACTGACGGAGAAGAAGAAAGCTTTTAGGAGCTATAAACAGACTCAAAATCAGGAAGATGGGAGCAAATAGCAAATATAAAGCTAAGCTTAGGGAAGCAAAGCGCATTATTAGATGCACCAAAGCACACACTGAGAAGAAAATTGTCAACAAAAAAGTGTTTTTAGATATGTGACAGAACGTATAAACCAGCTACAATTAAACTAAAGACAAATGAAGGGAAGTATATAAATAAGTATCTAGCCGACTGTCTAAATAAATACTTCTGTTCTCTTTTTACAGAGGAAGATTAATGTGAGGGACCCTGTTAGTAAAGAAGAATAGGGTGACCTGCAAAAGCTGAGTTTACAGAAGAAGTTCTAATTGAACTCTGCAAAGTAAAAACAGACAAATCCATGGGACCTGATGGGATACATCCAAAGTTGTTAAAATAGCATTAAAGTGTCCTTGTGAAATTGTTGACAGACTTATTTAACCAGTCGCCACTGGCAACAGTAGTACCACTTTACAGAAGTAAAGACTATGGCAACTACAGACCAGTTAGTCTTACATCAGTAGTTGGCAAATTAATTGAAACCATGCTAAAGGATAGGATTGCTAAATATCTGGAAGTACATGACTTGCATAATCAGAAACAGCATGGGTTTACTACAGGGAGATGCTGTCAAACTAACTTATTGTAGTCTTTGGATGCCAAAATAGTTGCATGGATAAGACAATGGTTGGGTGACAAGAAGGTTGTAATTTATGGTGTATATTAAACGGAAGGACTTGTTACTAGTAGGGTACCTCAGGGATCAGTAATGGTTTTTAATACTTTTATTAGTGGTCTTACAGAAGGGAGATGCAATAGAAATATCTTAATATGTTAGAACAAGAAGTCATAATCAAAAACTAAAGGCTAGTTCTACTTTACTGAGAGAGTAGAAGATAAATAGTCTGCCAGCAGAATTGGTGAAGGCTAATAGAGTAAGGGAATTTAAACATGCATGGGATAGACATTTCCTCAGTATGGGACCTGACCACGGACAGATTGGGGTTTGATGCCTCATATCAGGAAATATGGGCAGAAAAGCTGGGCCAAATGGTTCTTATTTGCCATCAAATTCTATGTTTCTAATGGCTAGCTGTCGGAAATCAGTGATGTATTTTTTTTACTGGCCACCATAAAGGCAAGGGTAGTCGCTGTATGACACATAAACATAACCCTGCCCCCACTTACCTCTAACCGCTACTGCAGCTTGCACACTGTGAGGGCAGCCCTATTTCACCTCCAGGTGAGTAGGGCCCTTTCTAAACCATTTTGAATCGGTATGAGGAGAAAGGAACAAGGGGTTGCAGAGCGTTAATATGCTTTTTTTGTTTTAATTTCTTATTTTATAGTCTGACGTCCAATAAGGCACATTTTGAAAAAACTATAGCTTACATAATCCAATGCACACCTTCTGATGTTTGCATAGTCCTAAATCCTAGGTATATGAGGCAGCTTTAACCCCTTAGGACGACTGGCATACCAGTGATCATGGTTGAGCTGCTGCTGGTGTTTGCCGAAATGTCAGCACACTGACCAAAAGCCCTCTCCCCTGTGGCCGGATCACTCTATTAGAATGATAGTACAGCATTAACGCCTTCACGGTTTGGGGGGGCGTGGGTGCTGCTACTGCTGTCTGCCCAGAAGTCTGGGGAGAACGGCAAGGGAGAACGGCAAGAGAGCCCCGACAAGCCCTGACAATGCAAGTAGGGTATTCCTGTACTCAGGGGTGTTTATGAATACAAATCACAAGTTGAAAGAAATGTACTGAAATATTGTGTTGTATAGCATAGGTTTGTTAAAATGAAAAACCGAATTGCACTAGAATGTAATGGACAGATTGGATCTAAAATGGTTAAATAAAAAGTTAAAATGTCCCTAGTAAAACACTTTGGAAATGTCAACTTTTCAAAAAAATATATACTTTTGTTAGAAGTTTTGCTTTTTACACCAGCAGATCAATTTTTTTTAAAAAAATATAAATACCAGGTGTATGAGGTCTTCCATTTGTCATGGGTATATATATATTATATATATATATATATATATATATATATATATCTACACAAAAGATATAGAATGTAATGCACTCACTTGACTGGAAGCAGTTGTAATATGCCCGGATGCTAACAATCCAAAAAGTATGTACAGCAAATAAAGTTAATGCGCTCCGCGGGTCTTCTTTTTATAAAGTTTATTAACTTGGTGAAGGTCCAACGTTTCGGCTCTCAATGAGCCTTTCTCAAGAACCATACAATATTTATATATATATAATATATATATATATATACTGTATAGTTTTTATAAGTGAATAGATATTTTTTCATAAATGATGGTTTATATATATAAAATTACCGTATTATTTCAAAAGAAAGCCCTTTGAGGGGGTTCACTAAGCAATCACAGTTGAATAAAACAGTTGAATAAAAACACTGTTGGTCCTTTAGCAGAAACATGGTAAAAAATGGTCCCAAAGGGGTTAAGATTTAAAAAAAATTGTAGAAGTTTATAAAAAATATAAATGTCATATTTTTACATTTTAATTGGTGATGGTGTCAGCTTATGCTATCATCTGCAGAATGTATGTTTTAACCAAATGATAACATTTAAGAAAAAAATAAATATAAATGTTATATTATTTTTAATAAGGGACCCCAATGCATCCACTCCATAGTGTCCTAATAATCTGAAAAACAAACTGTTATAATTGAATAGTTATAGTACATATGGAAAGGCTGTTTAAAAGAATGTTTTACACTTTTGTCTTTAAAAATGCACTTTTATGTTAAAATCTCAAGAAATGCCATTTCAGATTTTAATGTCAAACAATCTTTATTTTTATGGTACAAATTAAAAGTGACATATTTGAAGCTTTTAAGAAATACACAAAGTGCAGCTTTACTGACCATACAGATATTGCTCTAGATTCATTACAGTTTATTTTATTTCAGTCTATAAAATTTTAAAGCAACCTGTGTAGTTAAATCAGCTTTGGTTTCAGTGTCAGAACAGTTTAAGAGTTTGCAAATATCCAGTATAGTGTCCATCTCATGAAAACTCGTTTTTGCCATGAAAATGTCTGTCTGAGTTGTCTTTTTATTAGCTGGGAAAGGAAACTAAAAAGCAGCTTATAACAGTATCCTAATTCCAATTCCAGATGGTCTTTCCGTAGTTTGTAAGAACATCAGTATAAGATGAAACTTTGGTTCCTTACAGTCAAGCAATTAATGCGTGTCACATACAGAGAAAATAGAAAGAAAATCACTGTATACATTTGGTTAGAAGATTAAACAGCATAAGAGCTTTGAATCCAGTTTAACCTAATCAAGGCTTTGGCACCCACTCCAGAACACTACTCGTTATACACTGTCAATTATCATAGAGGACTTAGGCCACATAAATGTATCCTAAGGAAAGTTTAGTATTGCAAGATTGTCAATAATATTTAGCCATATCAAACATTGTGCATATACCTGCATACACTGAGCTTTGGTCTAGCATTAAAACAAGCAAAGGCATTTGAACGTTTCTTTTTTTGGTTATAGCTTGAGTTTTTTTTAATTCTGAAAAAAAGCCTCTATTTTTTTGCACTCCCTTATGTTTGGCATTAAAAGATTGAAAACATGACTACTTTATTTATTTGCCAGAAGAATGAGCTACACCTGCCAATGCACAACCCTATGGCAAGCAAGTGTTTTAACAGGTAAAATGTAAAATGGGGGGAGGGGTAGAAATAGTCATAGTTTGTTCCTTTACAATTACTAAATTAATGTTAAAAATAATACTGTCTTTCTTAGAGCAGCAGATCCACAATGTTTGTTCAGAAAAATACAAGTATGTATTTATGGAAATTGTTAAGGATCATACCAACTGTCATGTCATTATTTTAAATAAATGGAATAACAAGAAAGGTATAATTATTACAGCTCTGGTAATCCAGCATTTTATTTACTGTGTATATTAGAGCTGATCTCTTCAATTAGCAATGGTTGATTAATCAATGTGACTGGTCATTGACTGATTCACCTGTTTGCACATAAAAATCCCGTCCCCTTTCACCTGTGATCAAAATTAAAATATAAATTTATACAGGTGTGAAAAATGATGTAAAGAAGGAATGCTTTTAATAATAAACACGTTAATAGTTTGCATTTTGTTAAATTATAAAAATAAAGTGAGTGAACTGAAGAAAAATCTAAATCAAAAATATGGTGTGACCCTTTATGTTCAAAACAGCATCAATTCTTCTAGGTACGCTTGCACACAGTCTTGCAGAACTAACCACAGTTCTTCTGTGGGGGTCATACCATCATTCAGGGGTCCTTCTTCTTTACACTGGAGATAGTTCTTAACTACTTTTGCTGTATGTTTGGGGTCATTGACATGCTGCAGTATACATTGGGGGCCAATCAGATGTCTCCCTTATAGAACTGCATGATGGATAAATATCTGCTTGTACTTCTCAGAATTGAGGAGACCATTAATTCTGACCAAATCCCCAACTTCATTTGCAGAAATGCAAGGGACCTCCACCATGCTTCACTGTTGCCTACAAACACTTCTTCTTGTACCTCTCTACAGCCCTTCAGTGAACAAACTGTCATCTGCTACAGCTAAATAGTCCAGAGCACCTGCTGTCATTTTTCTGCACCCCAGTTTTTGTGTTTTTCGTGAATAGTTGAGTTGCTTAGCCTTGTTTCCATGTTGGAGGTAGAGCTTTTTGCCTCCATAAAGACCTCTTCTGACCAAACATTTCTAGACAGTAGATGGGTGTACCAGCTTTTCTGTTTCTTGCCAATGCTAATCTGATGGCTTTACTGGACATCTGATTGCCATCCAGTGCATCTATGGTCCTTATCACGGACTGTTTCTTTGTGCTTCTTCCAAACAGCTTGAACAGAACCCTTGAAAACGCTTGTCTGTCTGGGAAAGGCCTTGCTCATGCAGTATAACTATCTTTTGTCTTGTGCTCAAGTCACGGTGTATGACTTTTGACATTGGTAGTGAGTCTGTCTGTTCCTCAGCCTGTTGTTTTTCCTCATACATAGGTTTTTCTGTTAATGCTTGTGTTTCAACATACACAATACACAATAATTGTTTTATTATACCCCTAACTATATGCCTACAAAATCCCTGACTTTGTCCAAGCGTACCTAGAGGAATTGTGCTAGTTGGTTTCACAATACCATTATTCAAGTAACGATGCCCAAGTTGCATGTGGCATTATTTTGGATAACGATCTTAGGTATTAATGAGCCAATTTTAACAAAATAGGAAACTGAAAATTATTTGTTTGATCCTAAAAAAGCAGGAAGGGTGACTATGAAATAAAATATATATACATTTCTATCGATGATTTCTGATTTTCATGTTTCATAATTATGTGTTAACGTTTTTCTTAACAAAACCAGTGGAGCTGCTGCCACAACATCTTCACAGAGAAAAGACCAATGAATAAATTCATTACATGACCCCTGGCCAGGAAAAACATGAAATAAAAGTTACACAATAATGGCAAATTCTTGAATGCATTCTAACTACAGTATCTGACAACAAAGACCACTAATAGCAAATCTGTACAAAAACTATTGACAGTATTTATGCATTATATATATATGTATGTGTGTGTATGCATATATATATATATATATATATATATATAATCATCAGTGTGTGCAGACTGTATGCAAGGGAACTGTGGATATTAAAAGGGTTTAAGTATATACAACTTTGACTTTATTTATCTTCGCTAAGCATGGTATATAGATTGAAACTGATTTAGGGAGAAATATAACACATAGAGAATAATACAAAATTATAAAATTTTAAATAAAATGGTTTCCCGAATACAGTAGAAATCATGATTTTTGCAATTATTTTTAATTTCCTGGAATGTTCTTACCCTATGTTATGTACAATAGTATGAATTTAGTGATTAATAAAACCTCAATGAGCATGTAACTTTTTAACAAATGGTATGGAAAAAACTGTTTGTGGTTACCGTACATAAATGTACGGTATTTTTGTTGTCCCTTACAACAGTATTTTATAATTGAATGTGTTTTTAAGATCATGAGATAAAACTAGACCACACAACAGTGTGTTTCATTAAAAAGCAGTTGACATGCTTAATCATTAAATCAGCAATAGACTACTTGTCAAGCGGTCGCTCAGTGGGTGGGAGTCCTTACAATAGTTGAAATTAGGCCACGCAAATTCACTGGAACTGAACTTCACCTTCGTCAGCATTTGTTAACTTTATTTTTATGTTTATCAAACTTAATTAGGAGACTCACCAAAACCAGGTTGGAGTTTATTTCTTTCGTTTTGCTAAGGGATTCTGATTAATACAGATGTGTTTAGGTGTTGCATGCATGGCATTTTAGTGAATACTATATAATGTTGTTTAGATATTTTACCAAACTTCTGTAGAACATGGCTTTGACAACCCTACTGACGTTGAAACCTTCACAAACCATTTGTACAATTGTAACCATATAAAAGAGCAACCATGATGCAGCAATTTGTACATTTCCACCTTTCCACAAAGTACACATGATAGTATTGAAATAGAGAAACATAAAATAAGCTGGCTGCTAACAATAGTGAAAATTTAAGGGAAAGAGTTTGACACCCTCCACCTTCATTTGGTTTATGCATCTTGATCTGTTATTCATCATAACCTCTGGAATTTTCTTTGGCTAAGAGATTTTGGAAAGAAATCACAGAACCATAACATGGTTGCAGAACATAGCGAAACCGGTTCACAATTTTTTTTTATAGCATAAAGAAAAATGCACCCTTCATTCTCTGCATGTGTTAAGAATGAACAGAATAATTATAAAGAACATATACATTTAAGTTTGGGACAAAAATAACATTTAAAAATAAAGATAAATAAATATACCGTCCAGGCAATGCTGTTTTACCAATTTTTACAATGGATGAAAATCCTATTTTTGTTCTCAATAACGTGTACAAAATAAATAACCAGCAAATAAATATTTCATTTTTCTTACATTAGACAGCAAATATGTGAAAAACAACACTATACTTATTAAACAGATGTTAGGCAATCTAGTTTTGCAATAACATGTTTCAGACTTTGGTTAATACAGAGGATTTCCCAGTGAATGAGCACTTGAGTCTACAATTCATCCTCCAGATGGCAGGCTTGTTTTTTCTTTAATCAGTTAAAAGATTTTCTTGGTTTTCAAACATGTTCTCATTGTCATATTATACTGAAAACATCATAGTTATTTGTTTTTTTTTGTGATTTCCATAAAAAAAGTATTTTTTTTTCCATTTTAGGACTATTTCTAACACGGACACACATACACGCTAAGTGCTGTGCATTGTATTTGGAAAAGTTACGAATACATTAATAAATTGTTCATAAATTGTTCCGTCCATCAGTCTGTTTTTAAGGTTTTTGTTTTTTTTACTTACAAGAGTGATGAACAGAGTTCATTCTGATTGTTTTAAGAGTTTTCTTCCATTGAGTCCGTTAAAGACTCCATTGGGACTCCTGTGCCTGGTTCGTGTTGTTTTAAACGTTTAATTGTGTTCTTGAGAGCTTGTCGCTTATTACAGAACCAAACCCGAACCACTTCCCTGTCATAATTAAGCTTCTCAGCGATTTCTGTCATCTCTTGTCCAGAAGGGTGTGTATTCTTCTCAAAATGGCTGTTCAGTATCTCTAGGGCCTGTGGGGTGAATGAAGTGCGCCTCTTGCGCTTTTTTGAAGGTTCACTGCCGATAAACTCTGTCAGGTTCTGCATACCTGCTCGGTGGCGGGCCTCAGCCTCAGCCATCCACCTCTCAAGGACTGGCTTTATCTTCTGGGCACTTTTAGGAGTGATGTCCAGCTTTTCAAACCTGGCAGGATACAAAAGGCCAGGATTCAGTTTGGCTGTCAGACTGCTAGCTATATTGTTCTCTTGGGCTTCCTGTGGTAGGAAAAAGTGGCTTCTCAGGATGGTGTGTCTGAGGGGAAAATTGAAAAAGAAGAGTCTTACACTGATGCTCTGCCAGGGTGGGATACCCTGCCTGCCTGACTAATGGACTGGCAGAGGTAATTTACAATTAGTTTAATTTAGATTGACAAACTGCACTAAATAAAACATTACTCAACAGACATGCATGGTTTTATGGATGCAAGCATTCCTACATTACGACAGAACCCAAAATAAGAAAAAACAAGCAAGAAATAAAATGAAATGAATTATATGGCATAAGTCATCAGCTGTTTTTCTTCATGTAAATCTTCTGTCTGGGTTATTTGTTAATTGTAGCATCTAAATACACGTTTAGGGTCTCTACGCACATGAAGGTTATGCTTACAAAAACTTTTTAGCAGATGTATATATGCCCTTTGGCATATGCATCCTTTTATTTGTTTAATATATGTCTTTTGTTTTATTTCACTGCATGAGTTAACGTGCATTAATATTAATATAGGTTTTGTGGCTCCAAGGGGGACATGTTCTCCCTCTGCTGCTTTGTACCGTGGCAGTGTATCCACACTTTATACTTTTAGCATTTAATTGTTTGTTTTGGCCATGTCAGATGTATGAGATAATCTATAACTTAAGCCTGTCAATATTTGCATCATGATTGGATCATTTTTCTGTTTAATTTTTTATCATTTCCATTGCAAACTCTTAAAGGTGAGTCTTGATGTGATGTTTTGGTTGGTTAAATATCCAACCAATAAAATAGCGTTGTCCTGGGCTAGATGTTACCAATATGCCCTCATGGATACTGAGCAGCTCTTTTTAGAAAGTGATATTGTGCTTTGCCAAAACCATATCTGAATACTTCTTAGGGTAGGCTACCAAAACCTCTCCCCCTTCTGGGGAAGAGGTTTTGTGAAGGTGCAGGGCTAGCTACACATATGGGTAGATTTAGCTCTAGACAGTATTAAGTGGGAGGAAACTGGGTAGGGAGCTAAATGGGCTGAGGATAGAAGAAACATAGGTGTGACAAGCCTCTGCCCTGTCCAGAGAAATAAGAAACTTACCCAGAGACCCGGGAATCATGGCTTCATCCAGGGACTCCAAGTCAAACCTGGATAGTTCCCAGGAGAGTTTTAACTATTAAGTTACCTTGATTGTATTGCAGTCAAATATGATTTTGTGCCTGTATTGCTGTACAGTAAATATATTGCGCCAAATCAATATACCATTATTCAGTATTATAGTTTTTAATTCAAAAATATATATTTTAAAAATATCCATTTGCAACTTAATTCATCCTTTATCAAATTTTGGTTTATTTAACAATCTAAAAGCTGGCTCCTCCATTTTTATATTTCATATTAAACTAAAATAGTATAAGTAAAGCTACAAAATGTTGCTTAGTGCAGAGACGTTTACGGTTAAACAGAATTCATTGCTTGAAGTTGCCAGTATCAAGCAGAGAAGCTGCAAGTATCAAGCAGAGAGGATTCTACAGATGCTTGGAGGTAGCAAATGTTAAGAGACACTTGGTTTCTCACTTGGAACAGTGAAAAAGAATATCCAGTGCTGTAGAAGCCAGTGTGACATCCACTATTTCTAGGTTCCTATGCAACAACCATGCTGTACAAACATCTCTTTTAGCTATTAGCCGCACATGTTGAAGAGGCATAGAAACATGGATAATGATGGCAGATAAGAACCAATCTTCTCACCCAAGCCGCCAATTTTCCTTACAATCTGAAAGCTCTATTTTTATTTATTCTGGAGCGATATGTTTATGTATTTCTAGGCATTCAAGGAAAGCCTTGATTGTATTTGCCATTAACCATTACTACAAGCAGGATGTTTTAGCACACTTTCTTGAAAATTGTAGAGCCTTTTATTAACTCAAAGCCTTTCAAATCAACCCCTTATCTTCATATAATTTTCTTTCCTTTTTTAAAAAAATAAAATCCTGTGTGTGAAGTATGATATGCTGGTATGCAGTAGGTTTATAATAGAACCTCCTGAATTCCAGCATCAGGGAATGTTCCTAAATTTACTGTGATATAAAATATATATTAAATGTCCAAGTTGCTCAGCACCCAAGAAAGTCACAGTAAAGGGACCCAGATCTGTCCATACTTTGGCATACGTATGGCTCAGTGCTTTTTGGAACAATGTAGAGGCTTTGGTAAGACGGGTTGAAATCATCCAGTTTTTCTTCTGGTGTAATAACAATGATTTTCACGTTTTCAGAACCCAGTCAACAAAATTGAGGATCAGTAAAACTGACATGATGAACGAATTGTTTTTGCAGGGGTTAACCATTCTGCAATATGAACTATTTACCTAACGCAATAAATTCTTGTCCTATGAAGTATGTGTTCCATAGAGCAGATATATTACGTTTCCAAGTATTAAGTATTAATTTTTTCAATGGTTATCGATTTAGTAAATCTTATTACCGAACAATTATATGTTGTTTTTTTTTTCCCTTAAATGTTTCTAGCGTGCAACAAAGAAGTACAATTTAGATCATTGGTGCTCCTTATCCGAGTTGATTTTTCACTACATGATGTTTGGTATAACAATATACAAGTCAAGAAACAAATTTCCCAGCAGTGGTATCCTTGTATAGACTGAATAAAGGTTATTTTCTACAGGGAGGTATCTTATAAGAAAAAACAGTAGGGGATGCCATAGAAGTGAGAGGATCCTATGGAGCTTTTTGTATTTAACAACAATCAATGGGTTTTATGGAAAATCATTGAACAAAATGTGAGCTACAAGCTCAGTACCCCATACCGATGTTATTTATAACCTTAGTCTTAAACGGCAGGAAAAGTACACTTCTGTTCTACGGGGAATACATTAAAAATATAAAAAGCGGATAAAAAGACACAGCATTTCATGGATCACCAAGAACAAAACCCACTTAAATTAGCTGAGTTTTGGTTTTTCAATTTCCATTGTGGAAGAAGGCACCAAGGTCTCCCCACACAATACTACCCTTTTTGCTAAACGATTTTGCTACAATCATAGCAATGATGTCAATGCTTGAAATAAATTTGCAAATTAAAAGCTTACTTAAAAAAATCCAAGCTATTCTAGACAAAATTGTTACACTTTGTCTCAGTATCTTCTGCATCAAATCACTGTTTAGGTTAATAAATCATTTATCTTTTCATTGAAAACACAATCAGTTGAAGTTAAATATTGTTGAAAACGGTTCACTAATTTTTATAGCTTCTACAGATATATGTTTATGTGTTTATAAATACAATAAAGGTGTATTGTTTTATTGTTATCGGACTAATCAGATTTTTTTTAACATGGGGAAATGTTAAAATTTAGGTTTAACTGATAATGTGAAATAATGAATTAAAAGTCCTGATCTAGGAATTTTAAAGCATGCATTGAAAACTGAATCATGTACAACATGCAAATATAGAATTCAAAAAGTGCTGTTTTACCTGAAACTCCCCCAAAACTTCACATTAATCAAACAGTGGTTAAATCACGTGCTTAATATATAGTATAAATTTACAATAATGCACGTAGCTTCTGAATTTTCACTGATCTTTGGTTTCGCACTTGTGCAAAATGTTTGTAACATGTTTTCAACTGGAGCAAAAATATAAGGAAGGGGGTTGGAGTAAAGTGTGCAATAAATGCTACTAGTATAATTAGTTCTATGGCCTGAAACTTGTTATACAATATTACATAGCTATTGACTAGCTCTATAATGCAATGTGTCTTATAGGTTGTTTTGTTTATTAATGTGAAGGGTTTTGGGGTGACAGGTCCAATTTAACAGCATTGCTTACCTGCAGATGGCAGATTGACTATAGGCCGGGCCTTCTGTTGCACTTAATGCCTGCCCCACTTGAGTTTGTGTAAGTCCAAGGGATAGGCGGCGTATTTTAAAAGCTTTTGCAAATTCTCGTATTTCTTCCAGATTTACTCCATCCACCTCACCGCTGGCAGTCTGTGGGTCTATGAAACAAACAAACAAAAAAATGAAACAGTAATTATATCAATATTTTTAAAATGATAAGGGATAGGCAATACGCTTTGTGATGAAAATACCACCAAATCTACCACGTACAAAAGTGCTATCAACACGGACGTCCATGTTCACAATCTAAGGTAAGACATTTTATTGTTTTTATTGTTTAACTGCAAATTATGAATCAAAAGATTGAAGCAACTCAACTGTAATAGTCGTAGTCATAGAGATGAAGAAAAAAAGTTAAAAATATATTCCTCCATGACACAGGACAAAAACACAAAAATCCTGACATGTCATAGGAGGAATATATTTTTAACTTTTAATCTTTGAAATCAGCAAAATAGTTTACTGTCAGGCACAGTCGCTCTAATTGCCTTTCATTGTTAACAGGTACTATTACTTTATAATAACTTTTTAATTTTTAATTCAAATCATGACATTGTTTTATTAAATTTGTTACAAATATTTTTTTCTAAAAGAAAACCTAATGCATGAGATTAAATTTGTCTGCTATGTGGAGCTGAATATTCAGGAAGGACATATTTTTCATTCCAAAAGGGCATATAATTGTAGAATCATACTAGGTGAAGAAGATTCCTTTGGTGCCAGATAATGCAGTCAATTTAAGTCTTATCAAGGGAAATGACACAGCAGCTGGAGGCCCCATTTTTTGCCGTTGATCCCTGACTGCAAAGCATATTCTGAAAACTAAAAGTGTTGTTGTTTTAATACAAAAAAGGCAGTGACATTTAAAGTGGAGGAGTAACTAAAATGTATTTTGTCACCATTTTAATATATGTTTAATTATGAATTTCTACCTATATGAAATTCATGAATTCATAAATTAGCTACAAGGACACAAACTGATCAACCATTGGGGAATATGAAGGCCAAGTGCTTTTTGCGATCTGTTATAACATCTAGAAACTAAAATGGTGAAAAATTGGTCACAATGAGTTCTGGGGTGGGTTTTCGGTGTCACTGAATATCTTGTTAATGAGAAATGTCAGGAACACCATTTAGCTTAGGAAAAGATTGCTGATCACCTCCTAAGCTCTTTAAAATCAGGCATCCGCCCACATATTATATATGGCGCACATTGATGCCTCAGAGAGGGGCCACATGGAGCCCCTGCTGCAGATTTTGGTGTTGCTGAATGCCTTGACATTGAGCATTACAGCAACATCGTTTAAGCAAAGAAGGCGACCTTAGATCACTTTCTAAGCTTATTTAATGCCATGATGTGCCTGGCACGTCATTGGTCGTTAAGGGGTTAACGTATGGTGGAGTCTCTTGCATCTATCTCATTTAAGTCCTCTCCTGGCTGCCTTTACTGAAACCAGGAAACTTTGTATGTAAAGTTCTTGCACATGCTCAGTCACTGAAACAGCAGCCCATTCAGGGCCGGCCCGACAATGGAGCCGAGTGGGGCAACTGCTCCAGGCGGCACTTTGGAGGGGCGGCCCCAAGCCCTTTTTTTTTAAAGCGGAAGAGAGAGGGGCGCCGAGTGGTTTTCACTTACCAAGTTGTCAGTACCCGCTCGGCGCCCCTCTCCTCTGCGAGCCCTCTGGCTCAGTCTTGGTGCCAGCTTGTAATGCTGAGCGCCGGAAGATGACGTTATTTCCGGAGCTCAGCATTACAAGCCGGCACCGAGACCGAGCAGGGAGACTCGTCGCAGGACTGCTGAAAGGTAAATACAAGGGGGGAGGGTAGATAATAGGGAAGGAGAAGAAGGGTAAATAATGGGGGGTGGCATTTTAAACTTCGCCCCAGGCGGCATTTTGTCTTGGGCCGGCCCTGAACCCATTATATGTGCATTAGCAAAAACATCAATGTTTGGTTGTATATTTGTGATTGGCTGCTGCTCAATACAATGTCTTCACTGTCTTAATAACTAAAAAAATGCCTGCATAAATAAGGTAGGATTAAAATGCATGGCAGTGCATACAACTTGGACTCAGATATGTAATTAACTTATCTTGATTGTATGTTCCCTTCACATTCTTGTATAATGTCTGCATTATTGTTCCTTAAAACTTTAGTTTATTCTGTCACCAATTTCACTTCAACATAATAAACGTATAGACCATCAAATTTACTGTAGGCCATTAAGCCATAGCATTTATATCTAGATTTATGAAAGACCAACTTGTGCAGGAAGTCCTTACTACATAAAATTGAATGGTTCTGACTGAATGATAAACAATATTGGTATTCAGGTATTTTTTTATACCTTTAGTTAGACACTAGTCTAATAGACTAAAGCTATCACATTTACAAGCTTTATGTGCTTGCATCAAAAAAGCTATTGATTTTCCATAACTTTCTATATATTGCAACTCTTTGAAGTCACCCTTTAAAATTTTATTTGGAGTGTAAATGGAGCAGAACAATGGTAATTATTTTACATTTATAAGCATTGTGATGTACAAAAATGACAATGGAAGATTTGCAGAAGAAAATATTATACTTTAAACCAAAAATGAATAGCTCACTCAGTTTCATATAATGTCCTACATATATTATGATATGCAGTGTTTTAACCTTAACCCCTTCCGGACCGGCATTTGAAAACTGCGTCTTCCCTAGAAGACCGCAGTGTTTTTTTAAATATTTAAATTCCGTGCTCGTGATTCGCGTGCACAGAATTGAGGGGGGGGTGGCTGCTACTGATCGCTGGGAACACCCAGCGGTCAGTAGCAGCCGCCCCTCGCGATCCCAGCGTTCAAAACGACGCTGGGTCGCGTATAACGTCCCGGTCTGCCGGTGACCTGTGACCCGGAAGTACCAGGTACGTCCCTGTCTTGAAGGGGTTAATAAAGGTGCTATTTTACAATGTGTATATTCTCCTAGGAGTGTCCTGGTTTTCATGGTAAAGACCGAATTGGCCGTGCAAGGTGGCTCTTCAGGTAAAGTGTGTGTTTGGTCAAACTCTGGCCCCACTAACTCCCTGCATCTAGCAACATACCTCAACATAGGTGTCCTGATTTTGACAAGTGAAATGTTGGGGATATCACCAAGGAATGGTTAATTCTAGCTTCTATTCGTGTGAAAAAATGGAGGGTGCTCATAGACTGAAGCGCTTTGTATTCCAAAGCAGCTTAAGTATTAAAATTAATAATGTTGTTTAATGTATTTTCACCATATAAGAAACAAATAAAATAACAGATCCATTTACATGCTAATGCACTCAATGTCCTAAGAACTACATTTAATAGATTTCTATGTGGTATTTAAAATAAATTATGTTTATGTTTTTTTTCATAATTTATTATTAAATCATTTATGGAAGGGTGGCAAAACAATGGCAATTTTATGCACACAAGATATGCTGATAGACAAAAAAATAAAAACAAGAAGTAAGGAAAGAAAAACAGTGCATTCCTTTCAAACATCAGTAACATTATATTATAATATTTTATTTAATGGGCAACAACAAAATCTTTTGGAAGTTTGTTAAGCAAATTATATTTGTCACTATAAGAAAAGAACTTACTGCTGACTAATTGTCCAACGCTCAAAGCTGAAGAGGAAGAAGATGAGGAAGAAGAAGAAGATGCTTGACGGACAGGACTTTGCGATAAAGATGCTTGGTTGTGAGCTAAGTGAAGAAGGTTGGCTTGTGATGTTGCCTGGCCTACTGGTGTTTGTGCTGGCTGATGAAGCTAAATTTCAAGAAAAAAATGTTATATCAATGTAGGCTGTAGGAAACAAATTTCAATATACATTTTGCATGTAATTCATTTAGGTAAAAGATTAAGAGAAAAATAATTGAATATATATATAACTCTAATTTCCACTCCTACCACAGTTTAGGGCTGGCAAACAGTATGAAGGACACCTCACAAAACGCACTTTGTATATCTTGTTATTGACACTAATCGATAGGACATAGCACTGAGGAAAATTAGGAAAATTTGAGGGTATTGGAAAATATATAACATAAGAGAATTGTTTGCTCTACAAACTTATATATGTACATTTAGAGGCCTTAGGACCCTGTAGGCCAAAATCCTGTGACTCCACCAACAAAAAATATTGGTTACTGATGTTCTCTAAGGATTCTATAAAAGAACATGCAGCTTTTGAAGATGACTTAAATGTGACTAAGCGTTAAATGATTATGCGACAACCTTAAACTTGTGGATGAAATAAAAGATTTATGATGTAGCCTTAACATTTTGTAAATGGAGCACTTGACTGCTTGTAGTTGCTTGAAAGCTGCCATAGACAAAACTGAAATTCACACACAATGTGGTCTGAAAAATATAGGGATAGCATTAGTGAATTACCTTTACAAAATGGCAGTAAAATGTCAATCATTTCTTTATGATTGTGTCTATTTGCACCTTCTCTAAATGTGAGCACCCACTGAGCAAAAATGACTGCTCCACAGCTTGGCTGGGCAGGCCAAGAAGAGAAAAATAATTGGAAGCTTTAATCCCCGTGAATCACATTTAGACACTGACAAATAAAAGTATTCTTTTCCTGTGTTTTTAAAGGGGAAGTATTTTTTTTTCTTTTTTTTCTTACTCCAGCCTATGTAGGCTGCTTGCACATTTTGTTTCTAAATTTGTTTTCAATATATTAAATACAATTAATACTGCTACTAAGGCTTTATCCCACTGTAGCATACCCCCAAACTGGGGGTTCAATCTATTTCATAAATCTGCTTTTTTCTAATAATGCACTTGGCTTAGTGAGTAGGCAGTATTAGGCATTTTAGAGGGTGGTATTAAGGGCAAAGCTAGCATCAGGTAGCTTGTACAGATGTGGGATTTGAATAGGACAGGGAGTGGGGTGCATCTAATCTCCTTTCTCGCAACCTGGAGACAGAAGACCATGATCAAGAGAACAGTGAGTGTGGGTAAAACATGACTATAATGCAGTCTAGGTGAGATGCAATGAGCGTCATTCTGGAAGTAAATGGTACATGTATCACCAAAACTGACGTAGTAGAGCTTTATATAGCATATCATTTGACCTGTATAATGTCATGTGCAATTGCTATCAAATGTGTAGCTCAATATACCTTATATCCAAATGCATTCAGTGAAATAGCTGGATAACTAGTTTATTGTCATAATAGAAGGTCTGTTTGAGGTCTATATGTAGATAGACAATATGAACTCCCAGTATTTTAAGTGCTAACTATATATTTTTTACAGGAATAAAATAAATACAGCACCTCTCCGGACTGATGAGGGATGTGCTAGCTACAGATCAGAGGGATGTGCTAGCTACAGATCAGATGAATGAGTTTCTATGTCAGCTCTTCTTTGTGTATAACATTAAGTTATAATCAGAGAGGTAGCAGCATGCTATGATTGTTCCTCCTAAATGGTATGCCATGATAACATGTCACAAGGGAATATGAGTATATATATATATATATATATATATCTGCTACATGGTTGAAAGGAATGTGGACACATGGCCGTCTCATTAAAAGAGTTGCAGCTACTATTCTATGAAGGCTTTCTATTAAATGTTGGTATACTGCCATGGGGATTACTGTCATTAGTCAATAATGTTGTGAAATCAGCCCTAGCTCACAGTACACATTCTAATTCAGTGGGGTAAAGGTTAAAGTTTTGTGAAGCCAGATCAAGTTGTTCCACTCCGATCCTAATTCTGCATGAACCTCACTTTGTGCACATTAACAATGTCCAGATAAAACAGAAAGGGGGCCTACCCGGAATCATATTTAATGTAATTAACCGGAGCCACAAAAAAGGGGAGCCTACTTATGCCCTCTCGCACGCAAACCCACACCCATTGGGATTAATTATCCCAGCCTCAGTCTTGCCACCTTCCCATGCCCTCTGGGATGAGAGTTTTTAACAAATGCTAAGGCTTTGGGAATCCATCCATGTTATCATTTAAAGACATGATCCCTTTGGCGAATATATACTTAAATTACTCCTATTTTAGTCAATGGAGAATGCAATGCCTCCTAAACCACGTGAGGCTGCTGGTGAATGGGCATGAAAGTTTGAAGTCAAGCTTAACATCAAAAGTACAAAACTGATGTTCTTGAATATACAAAAACACAATGCACAAAAGCAATGTCACTTAAAATAAAATCTGCATCTAATTAGAATGCATTTTCTTTGCATATTAGATGGATCATTAGAAAATTGTGTCTTGTTTATAGTCTTATGAAGTTCCAAGACCTCGTTTTCTTTGGGAGTAATTGAATGAGTTAATTGATAGAAAAAAAAAGTTCTGCACTTATAATGACAAAGACAAGAATGTTCCCTCTCCATGCCTGACTTAGCTCTACTACAAAGAACTGCTGGCTCTGGTGCAAAGCCATGCAGTGTGACTTCTTTTGGACTTTGATGAATGAAAGCCAAAGTCCTTTCAGCAGTACTCAGCATGAACAAGAATGCATTTGTTATTATAAAAATGCAAAGCCAATAACCTGTAAACAGCTATCTTCATGACTACCTAACAGGTACTGTATTAGTTACTATATTCTGTATAAAGATTTTACATATCTCATCGCCTACCTAATGATGCTTTGAGTAATTTTCCACAAGCAATGGGATCATACCACTAAACATATATATGATAAGACCAATCACCTTTATTATTAAAGGGAAAAAAAACCATCAATTTCAAATTCAGTCATATAGCTGTGCTTTTTTGTAGCCGGTCTCCAAATACATATACAAGAATAAAATATATGGTCAGCAAGATCTTCATCATTTAACCCCACTGCTCTATAGCTAAAAACAGGATTGCATGTGAGCTCCACTATACATAAAAAAGAATCCTCATGATTACAATGTAACTATTACTATTAAATCACTATATCATTTTACAGTGAGCAGCTTTGTTTATTAGGGCAGAAATTGATGTTACATTTATATTGCTACATAATATTGTTGTTTACAGAAGAGCTTCATGCATAATGTTACACAATAACACAACAACAACGCACATAGTGTGTTAAAGCTAGGTGAGTTTGTGTGGGCACGGGACCAGCATATGGCTCACGCCGCCATGTTTAAAAGGAAAGGGATGAGAAGCAGAGCGGTCACAAAACTACCTCGTTCCTTTTGTTATTTTGGTCCCACCAACTTCCTGGTAAATATTTACACACATGACAAAAGGTATCTAAGGTGTATTTAAATACAATGTAAACATGTTGCACATGGTTTATAACAAGAAAAAAAAATATGGTACTGATTGAATCTGAAGTCTTAGAGGTACATTTACCCAACTTAATTTGCAGTTGCATTGAACAATTTGTACTTCTCATAGTCTAGATTGTTCTTCTGACCATATTACCCAGCGGAATAGCCCAATCAGCATGGTTAATCTGCTGACCTATTGTGATAGGAACTTTACACGAGAATCATTTTTGATGCATAACATCTATTGTATTCTGCACATGTGTTACTTTTTAGGTTCCATGAACCATTCCACTGGTAAATTTGACCTAAAACAAGAAGATTACCTGTTGTCCAGGTTTGAGGGGTGACAGTGTTATTCCCTGGGTGTTGATCACTGGGAGAATCTGATTCCCAATCACGGTGGCAATGATTTGACCCTGGGCATTGGTTAGCAGTTGTGGAGTTATTGGCTGTACTTGAAGTCCCTGAGCTCCTCCTCCTCCAGCTTGATTTGATGACAAGGCATTTGGCATGAGGGGAATGGTCCCAATAATCTGCATAGAGAAAGAAAATGTGTTTTTTTTTCTTAATGATATTTCATGTCACTAAATACATCTCAACGTTTCAAAAGAACAAAGAGTGGCATTTGTTTTAGAGGAAATGGTGATAAGACTCTGCTACCGATTAATAATATTACACATATTTACACATTGTCAAGACTTTTAGGGTTGTAGAACATTGTGATGCACTCAAACTCACCAAACACAGGGACATAAGGGGAAGAAAAAAGGGACTGTCCTTACTAAAGATGTACACTTGCGAAGTGCACTATATACAAGAATGTTTTTTGTTAATTGTACATTATTTTTTTAAATGATTACCATACCTGGGAACTCTTTGCCGGGTGAGCGCTGCTCCTCTGGTTCTCCGGGTCAAGACCCGAATCCTCCAGGTCGCGAGAGTGGGGTCTTGACATGCCCCGCTCGCCGCCCATTTTTTCCTGTAAATATGTGCTGGCCGCGTCCCGCAGAGGAGTTCCCAGGTATGATAATTACATGCCAATCTCTTGAAAAGGGAAGTAAAACTTTCTGGGTTCCTCAGTTATCAAGTCCACTAACCATTTTTGTTTACTTATGGGGACTAAACGGCACAACAATTAAGAACACTTTATGGTGCTCTCCAATTTTAGATAGAATTAAGGTTTTACACAATTTAATTTCTAAAACCTGTTTAGCCTTTTTAGTCTTGCCTAAACACTGTTGTGAATTATTATGGTTGAAGAACACTGAAATACAGACACAAGCACAACATGTTCTGAGATCTTAGAAAGGAGGGCCATCAGAGGAGGAGATTTGTACAATGTACATATATTTGTGCACCCACTAAGACAGTCTTCTCCTAGTAAAGCTTCCTATGGGATGTCACGACTTCATACCTCTCCCAAGAAAGAATATGTCACTGTCTAGCAACCTAATGCCTGGGATGCCTGGTACCGTGAGAGGCCTTGGCTACCTTCTACCTGCCATCAAGCTATTCTCTGTTGTTGCTGGAGGTTTAGCTAATTTTGCCGATCGCTCGTGTCAACCCCTTAAGGGAGGTTATTATTGGAAGACAACCTCCCTGTTTCTTCCAGCCACTGAACTATCCTAGCAGTTGCACCATTATCTTAACAGATGATCATATAAAGTCTGCATAGTTTAGCTGTTGAACCCTTTAGGTTCTCATGGGTAAAGTAATGAAACATTTTGTTTAGTTTTCCATTACTAACAAAAGTATTTTTTACCTGTTACCAAGCATTTCAAAAAACCTCACTGCAATTTAAATTGATAGAAGAAATATTTTAATAAAATGTTTTTTATTGTTTTTATTCACAGTTAGGGTACATGTACTCACCTAATTGTTAAACGTTACATATTATGAAATCAGCAAAGTCACATTCCAATATGTTTTCACATAAAACTTTATTTATTAGTAAGTGCCTTACATGGTGAGGCGTAATGGTACATTGAATCTAAATTAAGAAGGCACAGACTACAACCTCAATGTACTGTATGTTAGACAGTTATGTCCAGCACACCAGCACTAAAGTAGAACCAAGTAGAGCCTGGTGCATTACAGGCTAAAAATATTGAACACCTACAGAAGCCACCAGTGGATAGAGGTAAAATCGCTTAAAAAAGTATTAGTTACTATCCCAACTTCTTTAGAAAGATGTCAAGATGCCAACAGGTTGGCCATATTCACAGTGGCGTATTTATCTCAGTGCTGTCTAAGGCCTGAAACAGGGCAGTGATTCCAGCCACCCCTCCATACCTTTTATGTCATCCTATGGAGGCTGTGCCAGCTTGACGGTATTCCATAGTATAAATGGACCAGTTGGGAAGACCGGAGATCTCTCTTATAACCAGCCCATTGAGCAGCAGCGCATCAGGGTGATCTGACCCTTGGTTTTGTATGTGTCATTGTTGCCCTCCTAGGCTAGAATACATCGCTGCACATACTTAAAAATTAGAATTGATATAAAAGTATCAGGAAAAATTAGAAGGATATTTGGGATAAGCTGGGGGTACTGACACATCCAGATCAAAAGGTAACAGAGCTCTGGCTTCTCCTCCCATCACTAACCAGTATTATTCAACCGTTTTTGACAGGTTTATGTATATAAATAGCATGTCAGTAAGAAAAGCTTCTTCATTCAATGTTTAACAAGTAAAGAGGATTATTGCCTACAAAGCAAGTTGTGTTCATCATCATATCATTCAAGACTAATTGAATATAGATGTGGCCTTTCTGAAAGCCAAATTATATACATGTCAACAGGCTATACTACACACTTTGTATTCTTTCATAGAAGGTGCCATTGCCATGTGAGCAACTCTTATCTACATTTGGCAAAGACCAAACATTTTAGGGGAAAAATAATTTCTATATCATTCCATATATCACTTAATACTAGCAGACATTTGAAAAAATTATCTCTCAGTGATAAAAGAAATAATATATTATAAATTGTAATTCCCTTACAAGGAAAACAATCTAATTTTAAAAATCAATTTATATTATGGCTCATATACAGCAGGACAAAAATAAATTAGCATCTTTCCATTTCTAAATAAACAAGTTAAAATTCTTTCCTACACAGTAGAATGTTCGTATTATCAGAACCAGTACATCATTGAGCCCCTGAGTAAAAACTTGTGGGAAAGTGACTGGTTTATAGCAATTAATAAACGCTGTTGTCTATAATAATATATTGTGTGTTTATAAACCATGGCTGTTTGCTTATTTAGTACTTCAGTTAAGAATTCTATTTATTCAGTCTCTTGGGGTAGGTCATAACCAGGACTCTTGGGGCAGGGTTCCAGGTCATGTCCCGCTCTGATTTTGCATCCATTTTTGGAAGCAGAAGGGGCATTGCCACCAACTGGCTCAAGCGTTTTCCTCACCTTGTGGTGCCTTGAGAAGCTGCCCTTCTTGACGACCTTGTATTTATATTCTCAAACAGAATACAGCTCTAGTTTGGGTGTAGTTTTGGAATCCTTATATTTTCGTGCAATGTTATTGTTATTGACTTATTGATTACTTATCAGTACATCTCATAGAAGCCTTACCATACCATCTGTATTGAACCTAGTAAGCAGTAATAGACACATATAATTTATATATGTGTAGCCAGGGGTGTGACAAAACACCTACATTACCCCTTGCATTCTAGAGGAGCCAAAGGCCAGAACATGAAGTCAACACAGACCTCAGTTATTATCTAATAGCTCTAACAAGTAAATGATCCACACTATCTGAAAAGGTAGGACATAATTGCCCCACAGAAAATAGGAAAACTTGGAGGTATGGAGTTGTACTTTTAGTACAGTAGTGTCACGTACCTGGCTCGGCAGCCGCCGAGAAGAAGGGGGAGACCTCCCACCGTGCCGCGGCAACCGCCACGGAGATGAGGGAGACCTCCCACCGTACCGCAGCAGCTGCAACCGCCGCGGAGGAGAGGGAGACCTCCAGCCTCTCCGAGACAGCCTCCGCCGCCGCGAGGAAGGGGAAGACCTCTCGGTCCCACGTGTCGGTCGTCTTCTGCTGGAGTCAGGTCCGGTCCTGCTGCGTGCACGCGATCTTCTGCACGCCACCTAGTGGCGCCAGCCGGTACTACTACTCCTTTTAGGATTTTACGTTCTGCCAATCCCAAGATAGAAACATAGAAAGTGACGGCAGATAAGAACCAGAAGGCCCATCCAGTCTGCCCAACCTCTGAGTACTTTCCTTTAGTACTTGCCCTTATCCTATATCTAGCTTGGCATTATGCCTATCCCATGCTTGCTTAAATGACTTTACTGTATTAACATCTACCACTTCCACTGGGAGGCTATTCCATGCGTCCACTACCCTTTCCGTAAAGTAATATTTTCTGATGTTACCATTAAACCTTTGCCCCTCTAGTTTATGCTTGTGTCCTCTTGTTGCGGTTTTATTTCTCCTTTTTAAATAAACTTTCTTCCTTTACTTTGTTGATTCCCTTTAAGTATTTAAATGTTTCTATCATATCCCCCCTGTCCCGTCTTTTTTCCAGGCTATATAGGTTAAGATCCTTTAACCTGTCCTGGTAAGGTTTATTTTGTAATCCATAACCCATTTTAGTAGCCCTTCTCTGCACTTTCTCCAACATATCTATATCCT
>VKOC01000006.1:8200436-8215399 GCA_009364415.1 Spea multiplicata
GGCATATAGGGGGTATAGGGCATTTCTGGGGGGCAGAGTGGCATACAAGGGGGTATAAGGCATATCTGGGTGGCAGATGTACATAACTGATAATCGAGCAAATATGGTATATGCCAGCTCTTTCCTGATTTATGAGAGAAAGAGATAACTGTATTTTATTCCTCCATTCCTGCAATCTCTTTCTGCCTGTATGCCTTATATTCCTCCAAGCTGGCCATCTCTTTCCCTCTCTATGTCTTATATTCCTTCATGCCTACCATTGTTCCCCCGCTTTGCCTTATATTCCCCCAAGCTTGCCATCTCTTCCCCCCTTTACAGTATGTCACAAAAGTACACCCCTCACATTTTTCTAAATATTTTATTATACCTTTTCATGTGACCAGTCATATGACACCCAGGGAGGAGAAATGGCTTAGGGGTGTACTCACTTTTGTTGCCAAGGTTTAGACATTAATGGCTGTGTGTTGAGTTTTTTTACAGGCTGTACACTCACTACTTTACATTGTAGCAGATTGTAATTTCTTCAGTGTTGTCACATGAAAAGATATAATAAAAGATTTACAAAAATACGAGTGGTGTGCTCACTTTTGTGAGATACTGTATGTCTTATATTCTACCATGACTTATGTCTCTTCCCACACTTTATGTCTTATATTCCTCCATGCTAGTCATCTCTTTTCCCCTTATGTCTTTTATTAATATTAATTAATCTGCCAAATAGTGGAAGTTGCTTGTTTTTGTATAGAGATGTAGAAAGCATTTGACAGCATGGTGTGGACATTCATGGCAGCTACATTGTCTCATATTGGGCTTGGCTATGGGCTTTTGTGCTTGGTACTTTCTCTGCTCCTTCTGCAAGGCTCAGATTTAACGGGGCCTTGTCTCATTTCTTTTATATATCAAATGGGACAAGGCAGGGATGGTCCCAGTCCCCACTACTCTTAAACGTGCAATGAAATAATCAAGCCATCTGCATCTTAATCTGCAGGTATATCTGATGTCACTGAATCCCAACAAACACAAAAACCAAAGTCCGCTCACATGGTTGAAAATGTCCAATGATAAAACAAAGTAAAAAAAGCTAAATGAGGACCAATCAGCATCACTCCCACTATCTCATTGGTCAGTCCACCCCAGGACTCACTGTGAATGCTACTGAGAGTACTGCATTCAACCATGCAAATCAACGGAGCTCAGCTTTCTAATCACAATGTAGTTAGTAAAACTTAAATATATGATTTACAAAATTGAGAAAATATTAATAGCTAAAAAAATAAATAAAAATGTGGTAATATTTAAAAATAATTATGCAGTGATCTCACCATCATGGGAACCATCCTGTTCCAACAAAACATAAAAAAGAGTCCAAAAAGAATAAAGTAAAAAAATAACGTTTATCATTTACGCGCTAAAGTGCTTAAATTAGCGCTGTATCTTCCAAAAAATCCTGACATGGAAAGAGTTCAAATACTAGTATTTCAAACACTCAGGGTTGTCTACTTTTAAAAAATGAATGGTTTGATGGGGTGGGCAGATTTAAAGATTTTCTAAATAGGGCACAGACTCACCAAAATGGAAAAAAAACACACTTCCCAAATGTGGCCATTTAGCCCCCACACAACCAGACAAACCCATGCATGGGTACTCAGGAGATGTTGCTGAGCACATATTGGGGTGTTGTTTGACAGTGACATATACCAGGAGCGCTAAATTCATACCTGAAGTGTGTGGGGGGAAAAAATACATACAAAAAAATACCACCTCATACTTTGACAAAAGCAGGTGGTAAAATTAGTGCATGGTAAGGGTTAAAATACCAGTATTTGAAATACCTGGTAAGGATCAAAGAAAAGCTCATAAATTACATTATCAAAATAAAGCAAACACTTAAAAAAGAAGAGTATCCATGTGAGATCCATATGATTATAGATAATATCCTTATCAAGGGCTGTTGCTTTTTTTAGCTCCATGTATTTTTTGTTAGTTTTTGCAGCTCATAATGTGTATGGACCATTAAAAAAGGATTTCAAATAACATAATTACATGTGTATGTCAAATATTAGAATCTGTCTTGGGAGTACTTCTGAAGGATATTTTTGTTGGTATTGCTCTTTGAAATAACTGTTTATGGTTTAAAACGACGTGGCATTTCCTTTTATTTTCCGAGCGTTATGCTGCAGAAAGTGGATGTGAACATTACTTCTTGATTACGATTAAGTACTATGTGCTCAATTTTTTATTAGATTTGTGAATGCATTTTAAGGAATATTTATCATTGGTGCTATTATGTATGTTACAATTGTTTGTTATATTTTCCCTGATGCTTTTTTTATCCCCCTTTTTTTAAGTGAAGATACGTCTGAATAAGAACTCATCCATGTAGAAGTGGCTGTAAATGTGGGGAGGTAACTCTTAATGCACTGATATATAATTTAAAGTAGGAGTAGCATTATAGCTTCATTTTTATGGTGCAGTCCCTGTATTAGCTTTGAAAGGATTGCATTTTCAAGAGTAGTGGTATACATTGTTTTTGACTGTCTGCACACATGCAGTATGTTTATATGAACATTTTATGGCATGTTACATTGAAATAGTGCCACATTGAATCATTTAGTAGCAGTTGTTTTCTATTGATTTCTATATACCTTTTTAGTGGTCCCAGTCAATAATCGGAGACCACAGCTGGGGGTTTAGTCTGAGAGTTGAATCCCAAACCATGACTTTTTAACACCAACTAAGGTCTAGAAGGGTCATTCAGACCCAATCTCTGGTAACAAGCAAGCCACCACAGTTATGTAGCAAACTTTTCCATCTTACTTAATGTGCTCTATTGATTCTTCTGCATAATTTCAGAGGGGAAAGCACAATAACTAATTAAACATAGGCTTTCAAAATATTTACAAAGTGTTTCTGATTTCTCTTAATTGCAAGAACAAATTTCAATAAAGAGGTAATAAAGTACTTTCCTTGTCTACAATGTTGATTTGTTAATAAGAATAAACTAAGAGCTTTCAAGAAAAACTATTACAAAATATTGAAAGAAAAGAAATTAATTGCCAACCAAATCATTAGGTTTAAGTTGTTGGTAAGTACAAAGCAGTAGCCACTGGATAAATTACACTTCAAGAATCACTTATGATTATAAGCCTCTCTCAAATATATCTACCACATCCTTTGCGTTTTTAAAGAATAGTTTTACAATTTAGTTGATTGTTATACTCTGCATCTATGCATGTCCCAGCCCTACCTCTAACCATGCTCCCCAATGAATGTGTCCTGTTTTGAGCACCTAATATGTTGTGGAACTGGGGTATGTAGAAGCAACAGAAAGAGAAAATGAATAACATAAACTGGCCATTATAACTCTTCTCTCCATTTTTTCTTAAAATATCCCTGATATTTGTGATTTTCTATGAATCTTTTATTTTTCAATGTGTTTGTTCGTGCCTGTGGCACAGAGGTAGACAAAGAGTGTGTAGCCCGGTGCTGGTCAGTGGTGCCTTAGGGCACTTACCGAATGTTGCCCTCTACCTCGTGGTTGAGTCTCCCAGTCATCTGCAATATTGTAGAAATTAGTCATATTCATTTTTGCTTTGGTTTTACAACTAAGGTGGTCGCATGCTTCGTAAATCTTGTTTATTGGTTAATTTACAGCTCTATAATGTCTGTTTTGTTTAAATTTAGTGAGTGTGTGGATGACTACGACACAAACACATTCATTCACCTTAGCATCAATATTGCAGAAGTGTTTTCTTATTTATAGTAGTCTATTGAATGAACAATGTAAATGTGATTTTCTGTGAATATTTACAAATAAACCCAAGAAACTGCTTCTGTAGTGTTTCCACATAATCATAATATTTATGAGCGAATGGCTGTTCTGCTGTGTTCTTGACTTAACACGAGGAGGATTATTCCATGACAGCCCAGCAATTCTACAGTCTAAATAAATAGGGGTACATCTGAGACTAGCATTCTGACACAAGTGCCCTACTTCACTACATAAATCAGCCTGACTGAAGCAAAATAAATTGAAAGTATAGTACATGCTATCATGGATTTAAGGACCTAACATACATAAAACAATATGAATATAAAGAAAATTCCCCTCATTATTTTTATACAGTTATTTATCACACTTGGGCGTAAGGTTATTTTATCAAAGGAAGAACAGAACAGACTGACTGCAAACTTCTGCTATGTACACACTGATTTATAGTACAAGTGTGTTTGCAGATTTGAGGGGCAGACAAAGGACCTTGCTGGTAAAAGATTTTACCTAGACGAGGAAAAGGATGAAAATATTGGAAAAATCCATAATTTATAGGAACAAGATGTATTTGCTGACCACATGGGAAGATACAATCAGAAAACAAATGCATTTTTGAAAGGCTGTGTAACTATGTATTATAAAAAATAACTTGGTGTAAGGTACTTGAAATACATGAAATAAGTAGTAACTAGGCATGTTGGTAATGATGTATGTTTATGGAGCATTTGAGACTATATTTAATGCACTATATACTGATTTATGCTCTTTATTATTTATTTATGAGATTAGTACATTAGTCATCTTTTCAATCATATGGTTATTATTATTATTATTTTTCATTAATTATTCACCAAGATATTAGGTTGTATTTAAAAGGACAATTTAATTTCCCTGACACTCCCAAATGGACATCTGCAGAAAATTTTGCATGGGGGGGCTTAATTTTTAAACATGATCCACCCCTTTTCAACTGTCATGAAAAGGAGGGTCATATTCATGTAAAGCCTAATAGAAGGATCAAGCTGCCATTGTTTGATTCAGCACACAGAATCAAAGCATTTCACTGAATTATGAAAAAAAAAGTAGAATCTGTATTTAGTGTTAACGGGCACACACTAATTATATTCTATGGAGGCATATAAGCCAAGGGGAAAGAGATGGCAGGCATGGAGGAATATAAGACAGAAACGGAGGAAAGAGATGGAAGGCATTGAGGAAAATAAGGCACAAAGAGAGGGAAGAGATGGAACGCATTGAGGAATATAAAACATAAAAGGGGAAATGAAGTGGCAGGCATGGAGGAATATAACACATTAAGGGGAAGGCTTTTAAGGTGTTAATCTACTTTGGGGCAAAGGTTGCACTCACAAACTGTTTAGGAGCAAAGGTGGCACTGTGGGACATGTTACTTGGTGAAGTTGAGTGCCCCAGGGCAATTTTTGCATCGGTTTCTAAATACGCCACTGGTTATGTGCCTCCCCTGCCTGCCTCCTGTAGATGCCCATGCACCCCAACTACAGAATAATGCATAATAATTTGCTGTCTGGGTGCTTTAAGATCCATTCCCTTAAAACAAAAGCAAAATCAAAACCCCTCAGGTCAGTTATTCAAAAGAAAGAGTGTGTTTTAGTAAAGAGTGTTTCCTGTGCAGGAAAGTCTCTTTTATGTGTCTGGTGATGTCAGACCCAGTATGAAAATCATGTTGTATCTCTGGGAGGGGGTTGTCAGGGGGGTGGCAGAGGGCCCCTGAACACCTAAGGCAGGCCCTGGATAAAACCTATGTTTATGCTAGTGGTACTTAACCTCCTTACTTGACTGAATGCAGTTGAGGCTTAAGTGGATGCTGTTGTGTTTAGTAATACATTGTTTAAGTCACTTAAACCTGGAGGAGTTGAGAAAAATGATTCCTATACTGCTTTTTTTATTCAGGCATAAAGATCTCCAGAGGGCATTAACTGCAGACAATGGCATATGTTACTGTCTTCCAAATCTCTGTGTTGATTGGCTAGATGCCTCTCAGCATGTTATAATGTAGATTTACAGCCTCAATGTGCTGCATTTTAGACGGCTGTGCTGTCTTAAGCATTTTAGATAAATATTTCCCTGTGTGCGCTGAAATTTAGGTTAACTACTGGCAACACACATAACAGCTTTAAGCACATAGTAACATTTTCAATCCAAACGCCTAAATGGGCTGTTACACAGCTAAATTGGCCTCAAGGGAGTGGGAGAAGACTTGGTCTTTTCATCAATTCACATGTCACTTTGGGAGCAAATAGCTTTTCTCCAAGTTCCACAAGTTAATTCTTCACTATGGACAATGTTACAAATCTAATAATATAGTAAAATATTCTGTAAACGTGAGACATGACACAGGTCTTTGTGACGCATTGCTGAAAAATATCTTAGCAGATTGTATACTTTTGTTCTCCATATTACATTACCAATGCAAGCCTTTGTCTCGAGGTTGGCTTCACTTCACGCTTTGATGATTATATTGTTGTTTTATGGTAATTATGTCTATAAACTAGGAATATAATTAGCTATTAAACATTTCATTCCAACTACAAATGTAATACATAGTCAGCAAAGTTGATGCCAACAGGTGTATCAGGTACTATCAGGTAAATCCCACTTTTTATGCAGCAAGTCTTTCCTCTTGTATGGCTAATCCTGCCCATCTGCTAAGCCACTCTTCTTTAAAGAGGGAGGGCTCCATGTAGCCTTTATGGTATTTATGGGTACAAATTAGTGCGGACTACATTTTTTTAAATTATATATATATAAACCGATCACATTGTGGAATCTTAGGATGTGGAGAGTGGGTAGGAAGAGGTTAACTGTTTCTGCTATTTGGTGATAAGAGTCTGATACACTGGGAGGTAGTATTGTTCTGTTGAGGAACAGGATATGTATGGTAGAGGGCATAGGTTAAATTACACAGCTGGTGAGAAACTGGACCATAAGTGTAGGCTCAGGGTCAACTTCCGGGCACAGGATGTCTGCTTCAATTAACTAAAACCCCACCCATATCATACATATTAATGATATGTAGGTTAGGCTTTTGCCTTTTATGGTAAACCCAGAAATAATACAAGTGTGCCAGCCCTTTTGTAGGAGTTTACTTATTTCTTTTGTTTTCAATGTATATATAGTGTGTGAAAATGTAAAGCTGTTAGATTTGCCTACTTTTGTGCAGATCTCCCTGCAGCTGCTTGTATCCGGAATAAACTTTTATACATTCAAAGAAGTCTGGTGGTCAGCACAACGTTTGATTTCCACAACAGTTTTTGGCGTAGTCGGCAGGATCCCAACATCCAGGAAACCTGATCGAACCTTTCCTTGGGACTCTCTCCAGGACACACAAACCCAGCGCGCTATTAAGAGGTAAGACACCTTTTGAAATGTCTATTGTTTGTGTCTCCTGCGAGTGGTATTGTTCCCTTGGAGGGTAAGATATTCCTGGTGACGGGATCTTTTTACTTTGAATGTATAAACGTTGATATTAAGGTTGTATAAGGTGACCTAGGTCAGGGATATTGGAACTTGTGTGAGTGCTGTGTGACTGAGACCCAAGTGGGTCGGGACTGGGTAATAATCAGACTGCAGCCGCCCCAAGACCCCTGCTAGCCTTTCGGGTGTTGACCAGGGTATCTTGATTGCAAGGGTGGTCTGAGGAAAACCCAGTTGCGTGTTAAATTGAGGGCTGAATGAAGTGGTACATATGAGACCCCTGAGGACGGTTGAAGGACGGTCAGGTTATATTTGATAGAAGGTCCCGGGTATTAATATAAATACCTTTAAGGGAGGAGACTGGCCGTGGTGACGTTGATGTAGTGGACTCAGAGCAAGCGCAAGTAGATAATTGCGTCTAAATTGTTTCTGGTCCAGGAAAATAAGTCCTCGGTGTATGTTTGTAAAGAATGGGTATAAGAAGTTCCAAGGAAATAGTGGTGCCGGAAAAGGGTACCCCGGCATGGTATATGTTTAACAATTATTCATGTGACACATGTATATTTATTGATGAGTGGAATAGGAATACTATGGATAATGGCAAATTGCAATTCCCTCTAGAAGGTACCTTTGATTTAAATAAGTTAACTTATTTGCGTAGTTTTTTGGTAAAAACAAAAACTAAGGTCTCAGCACATCAGTGGGACCAATATTTATTGTGGAATGATGAGAGTGAAAAACGTAGGAGAGAATCAATTATTTCCTCTTGGAAGGAAACCACAAAGAAATTAGAGGAGGAGATTGAACAAATTAAATCTTCTCAAAGTAACCTTTACCCTGCATTGTCTAGTGCACCTCAACAAGAGGATATAGATTTTTTAGAAGAACAAAATTTAATGAAGGTTACACATACTAAAAAGAAAACACAAAACTCTCAGAAACCTCCCCCATATGAACCTTCTGCTTCTAAAATAAATTCCCAAGAAGGGTCAGCAAAGGGGGGAGGGAGTCAGACTCCAATTTGTCATCGCACTAGGAGTAAAGTGACAGATGAAGTTTTAGAAATGCCCCTCCGAGAGGTTTTAGGAGAGGATGATTCAATTCGACATGTGCATGCTCCCTGGTCTCCCTCAGAACTAATGGCACTAAAAAATAGTTTTCCCAGTGTTTCTGAGAACCCTAGTAAATTTATAGATCAGTTTAATTCCACTTGCATTGCATACAACCCCACTAAAAGTGATCTCTTACAAATAATGCAGATAGTAATGACGTCCACCGAAAGGACTAGGTTTATAGAAAGGTGGAATAAACAAAATGAAAGGAATCATTGGAATAATAATGAGATAAACAGAGATCAACCAGTGAGACAAGAATTTTATGAATTAATAGCTAGAGCAATTGAAGAAGAATTCCGTCCAAAAACAGACTGGACAAAAATACATTCAACCAGACAAAATAAAAATGAATCCCCTGCTGAATATGCAGAGCGGTTAAAAGTAATTTTTAAACAATATAGTGGAATAAGAGGACAAAGGGAGGAGGATGATCCAATAAAAGTGGGAGGGCCAGCACTTTCTCAAGCATTTGTAAATGGTCTAATACCAGATGTAAGTAATGCTCTCAAACTTATAGCAATTGGATGGGAAACTAAACTTATTTCTGAATTAATTCCCATAGCAGAACATTGTTCTAGACAAAAAGAAGGGAAAAAGAGTAGTCAGATAGACAACTTAATGGCAGCACAAACTGTATTTTTCTCCACTAACAAAGCAGGAAATGGAACACGGTTCCAACAATCATATAATACACAAAGAGGACAAAGAAATCAGACAGATGTTTGTTTTAAGTGTGGGAGAAGTGGACATTATAAAAGAGAGTGTCCACGTTTCAACAATGGTAACAGGAAACAGGGTCTAAGAAATGGTCTCTCACTGGAATACCCAGGGGAACAAGATAAAAATGCGTACACATCCCCTAACTCAAATATCCAGACATACAATCCAAATCATTACAATTCCCAATAGGACAGTGAGGAATCCATAGTTTGTGCCCCCATACTACCAACTGATTCACAAGGACCCTGGATAACTTGTAAGGTAAATGGTAGAACCACACAATTTTTGATAGATACTGGTGCTAGCAGATCATGTATTTCTGTTGCAGATTCTAAACATATTCAGAAAAGTAATGAAGCCCCTGTGGGAGTGAGAGGTGTAGGCAATAATATTATACCTCACCCAGTGTCAGAACCTCAGACCATTTCTCTAGGTCCTCTTACAGAACGGCATGCTTTTCTCCTAAGTCCTACTTGCCCTGTTAACCTACTAGGAAAAGACCTTTTGTGTAAATTAGGTTGTACATTGTACTGCACTCCACAAGGAGTCTTTCTGGAGGTCCCTGCACATAATTTGAACCTGGCAGAAAGAGTTTTAGATAAAGAGGAAGCAGGATTGAATAATCAAGTAGAAGCATATCTTTCTCAGGAATTTCAGAATATCTTGCAATCACTCCCTAACTCCTTATGGGCAGGAGAATCTACAGAACCAGGTTTAATTTTGTCAGCAGAACCAGTACAAATTATTTTGAAGCCTAATGCTATTCTGCCTCGAAAAGCACAATATCCTTTAAATAAAGAGGCAGAGGAAGGTATTGCCCCTGTGATAGACAGTTTGCTCAAACAGGGTATCATAATTCCTACCAGAAGTCCTTGTAATACTCCAATTTTACCAATTAAAAAGCATTCTGTAACAGGCCCGGTAAAATACAGATTCGTGCAAGATTTAAGAGCCATTAATTCAATTGTGGTACCTTGTTTTCCAGTGGTTCCAAATCCTATTACAATTCTTTCTTCATTGCCCCCAGAATCTACTCACTTCTCAGTGATAGATTTAAGTTCTGCATTTTTTAGTATTCCTTTACATAAAAACAGCCAGTATTTGTTTGCATTCACTTATAATGGACAACAATACACTTGGACTCGCATACCACAAGGATATACTGAAAGCCCTACTTTGTTTTCCCAAATTTTGAAAAAAGATCTTTCTGATTTAAAGTTAAATGGTGGATCAGTTTTAATTCAATACATAGATGATTTGCTAATAGCCTCTTCTTCAAAAGATGCTTGTTGCACTGATACTGTCACTGTTTTACAGGCCTTATATCAAAAAGGACATAAGGTTAATAAATCAAAGTTACAGTTTTGTTCTGAAACTGTAACATATTTGGGGCATCAGTTGTCACATGGACAGCGGTCTTTAACATCTGATAGAATTCAGCCTATACTCGAAGCTAAAAGACCCACTACTGTCTCTGGAGTCCGTGCATTTCTTGGCATGGCTGGATACTGTCGACAATGGATATTAGATTTTGCATTAATAGCTGCACCTCTTGTAGCCCTCACGAGAAAGGGTGTCTCTGAACCCATTCCTTGGTCATCAGATTGTGAGATCTCTTTTAAGCAATTAAAACAGGCATTAACACAGGCTCCTGCCCTTGGTTTACCTAACTTTAATAAACCGTTTACTTTGTATTGTCATGAGAAAGGAGGATTTGCCACAGGAGTTCTTACACAAGATCATGGCACTTCTAAACGCCCTGTTGCTTATTTCAGTACTGCCCTTGATTCAGTCGCTCAAAGTTTCCCTAGTTGTCTACGAGCGGTAGCTGCCACAGCTTTTATGGTAGATCATGCTCAAACTATGTGTCTAGGTAGTACACTATATGTGTTTGTGCCTCATGCTGTGTCTACACTACTTCTAAAGGGAGCTACTCAAATTTCTAATGCCAGAATGACAAAATATGAAATTATTTTGACCTCTTCTCCTAATGTTATCATTAAGCGTTGTCCACCTCTCAATCCAGCTTCACTCCTTCCATATCTGTCGGAAGGTGAGGAACATGAGTGTGAAGCAGTGATACAACAAGAAATCACACTTCGACCATTCTTATATGATACTCCACTTCTAAATCCCCACTTTGAAATATTTGTAGATGGCTCATGTTCTCGAGATGACAAAGGTAACCTTTGTGCAGGCTACTCAGTAGTTACCCTTACTGATATATTGGAAGCTTCTTCACTTCCTCATGTACATTCAGCACAGGTAGCTGAATTAATTGCACTAACACGAGCATGTATTATAGCAACAGGAGTAACGGCCAATATTTATACAGATTCCAGGTATGCTTTTGGGGTCGTACATGATTTTGGAGGGCTATGGAAAATTAGAGGTTTCCTCACATCAGCAGGTACCCCTATTCTAAATGCCAAATATGTGCATGAATTGTTACAAGCCCTAATGCTTCCCAAAGAAGTAGCTATAATTAAATGTTCTGCCCATACAAAAGGCACAGACTATGTTTCCAAAGGTAATTCGTTTGCAGATACTACTGCAAAGCAAGCAGCCACCTTCACTGTTCCCACTATACAAGTGCTGCAAGCTCAAATTCAGGAGGATATTGTACCTCCTATAGACCTTCTTTCGTTCTATAAAGCTGCCCCACCAGAGGAACATACCTCTTGGTCTAATGAGGGATGCACCTCAGATTCCTCAGGCATGTGGTATGGCCCTAATGCCTTACCAGTTCTTCCTTCTGCATTGTTACCTTATTTTGTTCGCATGTATCATGGTGTGGCACATGTGAACAAAGGGGGGATAATTGACTTGATTACCAAACAATGGTATGCTCCAGGTGTAAGTACTATAGCACAACACTACTGCTCCACCTGTTTAATATGTCAGCAATTCAATGTAGGAAAGAAAGTGAAACAGACAAGGACAGGTCATCACCCACCACCATGGGGACCATTTGTTAATTTACAAATGGATTTTATAGAATTACCTAAATGTTTGCAATACAGATATGTATTGGTAATTCTTTGTACCTTCTCCGGCTGGATTGAAGGATACCCCTGTGCGCATGCAGATGCTCGCACAGTAGCAAAAAAATTACTACAGGAATTTTTTCCTCGATATGGTTTACCTCATTCTATTAATAGTGATAGAGGTACTCACTTTACAGGACAAATTGTCCAGGAGGTTACGAAAGCATTGGGGATAACATATCACCTACATTGTTCCCATCACCCACAATCAGGAGGTGCTGTGGAAAGAGCGAATGGAATTCTTAAAACCAAGCTTGGAAAAATTATAGCTCAAACAGGATTAAAATGGCCAGATGCTCTTCCTCTAGCTCTGATGTCTATGAGAGCAACTCCAGCTAGGAAACACAAGCTGTCACCTTGTGAAATTATAATGGGGAGACCAATGAGCATGGGGATAAACAAAGAACTCTTAATTAAAGACCAGGTTTTAGCAGATGAAACTGTACAAAAATATTGCATGTCACTAATGAAAACATTGCAGTCTCATCACTCACAGGTCAAAGCTGTACAGCCAACACCATCTGAAGAAAAACTGCACCATATTGAACCTGGAGACTGGGTCCTGGTTAAAAGTTTTCAAAGAAAGAACGCTCTCCAACCACGGTGGAAAGGACCCTACCAAGTTTTACTTACCACACAGACTGCAGTTAAAATTTCCGAACTTGTTTCCTGGATCCATATCTCCCATTGCAAGCTTGCTTCCCCTCCAAAAGATTTAAAAGACTGATAGTTTCTTATTAATTTTATACATCAAATACGTATAGCTTAATTTTTGTTTGTTCTGTGTTATGTTGTTTATTTAGATTTAGATAGTATAATTAATAAGTACTAAAAAAAAACCAAAAACATTCTAATTATACAAATGTTTTCTCTTTTTGTATTTCTATCTTTTATTATTCTATTGCAATGTTATAAACAGAACTCTTATATAGCTCTTACTAACAGTTATGTTGAGAATGTACAAGATTCTCCATGTTATGTTTGTATTCACATGCCTCATAGACACAGGTGTTCCTTTTATACCATACCCATTCAATAGTACTGAGTATTGTATTAATGAAATGGTACAATTTAGAAATAAGACTCAAGTTCAACTCCCAGGTCCCCCTAAAACTCTTTATCCTCCCTTTCTAATAGGTCTTGGATGTCATAAAACTAAACTGAGTGCATGGACAGGATATGTTCGGCCCTATAATTCTTCAAAGAGACTTGAAGCAAATGCACCAAGAATAACAGTAGTTCAGACCATTGGGGGTTTATGTTTAGAACGAACAAATGTTGAGGGGGGTATTTTTGTAGGAACTAGTAAGTGTCATAAGACTCTTACATGTAATTGTTCAAGTCCCCCTGTTATGCAGGAATCAGGTGTCATTGTACATCTAGTTAACATTACATGGGAAGAAGATGTTTGGGTATGGGTAAGTTGTAATAAAGCACATATTTATGTGACATTAAATGGGTCTTATTGGGTGTGTGGGAATTATGCGTATCCTAGATTACCTGAGAATTGGCAAGGATCATGTTATTTGGCCTACATACTCCCTGCAATAAGACATACTAAAGAAAGACCAACAGTTACATTTGGGCTTCATAGATCTAAAAGGCACCATAAAAATGGACCCACCTTCTCAGAGATTATGGGTAGCTGGGACAATTTTATAAATATAATAATTCCTTCGACTGGTGTCTATGATAACTGGGGAAGAATTAGAGCTTTAACCATCATGTTAGAAACTGTGGCCAATCAAACAGAAAGCGCTCTCACAAGCATTACAGCAGAAATGCAAGCCCTACGATTAGTTGCCTTACAGAATCGTATGGCTCTTGATTTTATTTTAGCAATTAAAGGGGGCGTGTGCTCATTAGTGGGCTCTGAATGTTGCACTTATGTTCCAGACGTCTCTAAAAATGTTACTCTAGCGGTTAGCGAGATTAGGAAAGAAGTACTCGAAATGCAAAGTTCCCTTAAAATTTCTTCTGGGGATTGGGGAATAAGTAGTTGGTTTGGGGCGTTAGGATCAAAAATTTTGTATGGTTTGATCATAGGGGCTCTGTTCCTCACAACCATATTTGCCTCCATAACAGTGTTGAAACTTTTACTCCTTAAGTGTTGGAATTCTGCTACCTCGTCTATTGCCCATTATCCTGTTCTAATTGATAAGACCGTTCATGAATGTCCCCCTAGTGCTAATGGAGATTCTAATATCAAAAACAAGAATCAAGAAATTACAAACCAAGAATTTACACGTTTATTATCTGTGTATGACGCTGACCAAGATTTGGCTGCCCACAAATGTATTAAACACAATGGGTGAATGCCTAAGAGTCATGCTTCATGGAATCTTTAAAGCATGAAAGGGGGGACTGTGGAATCTTAGGATGTGGAGAGTGGGTAGGAAGAGGTTAACTGTTTCTGCTATTTGGTGATAAGAGTCTGATACACTGGGAGGTAGTATTGTTCTGTTGAGGAACAGGATATGTATGGTAGAGGGCATAGGTTAAATTACACAGCTGGTGAGAAACTGGACCATAAGTGTAGGCTCAGGGTCAACTTCCGGGCACAGGATGTCTGCTTTAATTAACTAAAACCCTACCCATATCATACATATTAATGATATGTAGGTTAGGCTTTTGCCTTTTATGGTAAACCCAGAAATAATACAAGTGTGCCAGCCCTTTTGTAAGAGTTTACTTATTTCTTTTGTTTTCAATGTATATATAGTGTGTGAAAATGTAAAGCTGTTAGATTTGCCTACTTTTGTGCAGATCTCCCTGCAGCTGCTTGTATCCGGAATAAACTTTTATACATTCAAAGAAGTCTGGTGGTCAGCACAACGTTTGATTTCCACAACAACA
>VKOC01000006.1:8215499-8231732 GCA_009364415.1 Spea multiplicata
TAAAATAAAGAATATAGCCATGCAGTCTGCATTTAAAGAAGACATTTGTGAAAAAATGGGTCCTTCTGCAGAGCTCAATGAATTCAAGCGTGGTATTGTGCATCTTTGTGATGAACCGGATGAACTGGAATAGAGTTTGCCAATCAGGGCTTCTCGTCCAACATCAGTGCCTTAGTAAAAGAGGTGGGAATACAGAAAAAAGCTGTGTAATTGCCTTGTTTTTTCAATGGATAGTCGCTTACTATGCGTACAATGAGAACACATTTAGACTATTTGTCTACAATAAATAAATACATACTCACCTACCATGCATATATAGAAGACGGGCCAGTATGAGTGTAATCTCTTTGTGTTTTCAAATTTACTTTGGGCCACCAATCATATTATTTATGGTTCCAAAATGTTTAAATTCGAATTTTAAAATCGTTATTATTTTGTAGTTGTATGATTATATTTGCGTTTTTCAATTTGTGTACTATTTCATTATGATATGTTGTTTTTCCATTATGTGAGAGAGTCTTTCATCTGCTCAGTTATGTGTGGAATCTTAATGAAATATGATGATGTCTAACATTAGTTCCATATAATTGCTGATATGTATGTTTAGGCTGGAAGTTCATCCATGCTATTTGTGGCACTTTTTTGTTAAATCATACAGCTGACTTGATTGGGGAACTAATAATAATAAGGAACAACTTCAGGATGAAGATTAATCCTCTTTACGGCATTTATCACATTAGAATGTTATCATTCATGCTCATCAATAAACCACAGTAATATCAAGGCACTTCATTAATTGTCTTAAAATAGGAATAATAAGCTGCATAAAAAGGACAGAATAAGTTTATGTGCAAAGGTTTATAATGAGTGTATATATTCCTATAATAAGTGCATATATTCTTATAAATTCATAAAAATGTCAAAAACAAACCCTGAGTTCAAAGAAACAGAACCAATCAATGAAATAAATATCAATTAAATTCCTTCATTAAGTTAATATCAATTAAAATCATTAAAAATAATATCAATATCAATGTATTAAGTTAGACCTATAGGTATTAATGACATATGTACAGTGAAATTATAGTGATATGCGCAAAAAGTGTGAAAATATCTCTGTGGATTGGATTTCTAATATAGCAGCATTTCTAATATTTGTCGCATTGCTCATCAAAAGGTTCATGGACCATGTAATCCAAACAGCAAAAAAAAGTTTTAATGAAAGATTCCAAGGTTCACTCTATTATCTGGGGTGGGGGATAGGGTGAAATAAGAAAATATCTCACCAATAATATCTGTGGGTAATGAACAGTTCAGTAACAATGTCTAAGTAGATACCGGGAAAAGTAAGGTAAATACTTTTGAGACCAACAGGCTATGCATGGTAGTACATCTAAGGTCTGGTTGGTCACAGTAGGCTGCGTGCTTTCAGGTAAAGTGTCCAGATTTTTAAAATGAAATCCGGGGACACAGATGGCGCAGACTACATGTTTGGGGACACAGATGGCACAGACTACATGTCTGGGAGCCAAAGGAGACTAGGGGGTATAAGTCGAGCCTTTTTTGTTTAGACGGGTTGAAGAAATAAAGGTTGACCTAGGTAGCCATTTAAGACTATTCTGAAATAAAAGTGACCCTGGAAATCCAGGCAGTGACAGGATGGGGACCAGGGGCTTTCCAGAATCTTGGGATGACAGACTTGGCTGCCTGAATTAAATTAATTACCAGAGAACCCTTGTATGAGCCATATAAGGATTGCGTATGGTGGAGCAACAATGCCTCAGGAGAGGCCACCTCCTGTATCACCGCAACCACAACCCTCCAAAATGGACATATATCGACACACTCCCACCAAGCCACGCATCTCCAACACAGAGATACATGGGGCAGATAGTAGTGCAATTCTGAAGGGACCTTATACCAGGGACATAACAGTTTGAATGAACCTTCTTGAATTTTGCTTGAAATGATACCTTTATGGGTGAGTAGCAGTATTTTATCCCAATCAGACTCATCAAACTGTACCCTAAGATCCTTTTCCCATAAGCTCAGAAAAAACGGTTTCACATTACCATGTTCATTAACCAAGAGATCGTAAATTATCGACAGGAGGTGAGGTGGTTCCTTAGTTAAGACACATAATTTCTCAGGGGGTATAAGTCGAGCCTTTTTTGTTTAGACGGGTTGAAGAAATAAAGGTTGACCTAGGTAGCCATTTAAGACTATTCTGAAATAAAAGTGACCCTGGAAATCCAGGCAGTGACAGGAGGGGGACCAGGGGCTTTCCAGAATCTTGGGATGACAGACTTGGCTGCCTGAATTAAATTAATTACCAGAGAACCCTTGTATGAGCCATATAAGGATTGCGTATGGTGGAGCAACAATGCCTCAGGAGAGGCCACCTCCTGTATCACCGCAACCACAACCCTCCAAAATGGACATATATCGACACACTCCCACCAAGCCACGCATCTCCAACACAGAGATACATGGGGCAGATAGTAGTGCAATTCTGAAGGGACCTTATACCAGGGACATAACAGTTTGAATGAACCTTCTTGAATTTTGCTTGAAATGATACCTTTATGGGTGAGTAGCAGTATTTTATCCCAATCAGACTCATCAAACTGTACCCTAAGATCCTTTTCCCATAAGCTCAGAAAAAACGGTTTCACATTACCATGTTCATTAACCAAGAGATCGTAAATTATCGACAGGAGGTGAGGTGGTTCCTTAGTTAAGACACATAATTTCTCAGGGGGTATAAGTCGAGCCTTTTTTGTTTAGACGGGTTGAAGAAATAAAGGTTGACCTAGGTAGCCATTTAAGACTATTCTGAAATAAAAGTGACCCTGGAAATCCAGGCAGTGACAGGATGGGGACCAGGGGCTTTCCAGAATCTTGGGATGACAGACTTGGCTGCCTGAATTAAATTAATTACCAGAGAACCCTTGTATGAGCCATATAAGGATTGCGTATGGTGGAGCAACAATGCCTCAGGAGAGGCCACCTCCTGTATCACCGCAACCACAACCCTCCAAAATGGACATATATCGACACACTCCCACCAAGCCACGCATCTCCAACACAGAGATACATGGGGCAGATAGTAGTGCAATTCTGAAGGGACCTTATACCAGGGACATAACAGTTTGAATGAACCTTCTTGAATTTTGCTTGAAATGATACCTTTATGGGTGAGTAGCAGTATTTTATCCCAATCAGACTCATCAAACTGTACCCTAAGATCCTTTTCCCATAAGCTCAGAAAAAACGGTTTCACATTACCATGTTCATTAACCAAGAGATCGTAAATTATCGACAGGAGGTGAGGTGGTTCCTTAGTTAAGACACATAATTTCTCATATTGGACAGTTCCCCAGAGATTTGGGGGTTTGGCAACAGAGTTGGCAGGTAGTGCTTTATTTGATGATAAACAGTCCGGAAATCAGGAGTGGACTGCTGAGTTAAATCTTTAAGGCGTCCAAAGTCCCTGCGGGATCTGACAGACCCTGATGAGTTTCAAACGTTGAGATGGAAACAGACCTGAAAGTCCCTTATGAATGTTTGGGTGTAGTTCCGGATTATGTGTGTGAGGTTATTCTCTTCAGAGCGCGTAAGGTGGGAGAGATTGTGGGGTGTTTGGGGATCATCAATTTCTTAAAATGGTCCAATAACCATGGGGCTGCCGAGATCCGATGGTTAAAGAAGGAATTCTCCAGAGGTATCCACATCTTTGTGGCCTCTGTGGACCACTCCACAATTCGGTGTAGATGGGTCGTCATCCAGTACCATTCTATATTGGGGACCCCCAAGCACACTTTATTCTTAGGTCTGGTCAAGTAGGAGAACAACAATCTCGGGTTACAGTCACCCCAAATATATTTTAGGAAAACCGTATGGCAAGCTTTGAAATATGCTTTAGGGAGAAAGGGAGAGGTTATCTCGGTGATATCTGCGTTTTCCCTAAGCGCATGTGCTAGAGGATCTATCACCAATATGAAAAGTAGCGGGGAAAGGGGGCAGCCCTGTCGTGTGCCATTCTTGATATGGAGTCTGTCATCACTTTGGTTAGCAATTTAAGATCGGCAATAATTAGAACAATGTTCCGCATCTTTTTCCGGCTTGGCAATAACTGTTATATGTGCTAGATTAGTCTGAGGATCAGGGAGGAGCCCTTTGGCAAACAAATTAAATAAGCCAACGATAAAGCAGCAGTGTGAAAGAACTGTTCAAAACCAGAAAACAAACAACATAAAGAACTGGAATCCAAAGTGCACACTGGTGGCATCGCTGAGTACCCTGGATGCCAAGGCATCAAATATTGAGCCAAGTGACCTAGAATTCGGTCAGAAACCATTATCTCACCCCTGTAAGGAAGAGAGATAGGTTGGCTCTGGGGCATGTGTGGGTAACATAGGCGACAAGAAAATATTTGCTATAGGACCGACAAGCAAGTCACACAGCAGAGGAAAGAAGTAGAAAACAAAAATAAAACAATAGAGAAAGATCAACTCTCAGCCAAGTAGCACACCCGGCCCTTCAAGGATATTACTCACTATCCACAAAAAAAAGGCGCTCATACACATAGCTAGAATGTCGTTTCGGTGTTTACAGACTCGGTAGCCTTACTTTGCAGAATCTAAATTAATAACAATTGCACAGAGAAGGATTGTAAGTAAACAAGATCCTCACTCCCCCCCCATGTTGCGTGTAAATAAACAAAACAAAGGTGTCTAGCAATAGCTCCCTAATCAGCCAAAAATGACAATAAGGGCATACTACCGGGAGAAACAAAAATTTACAGCAAGTGACAGCATAAAACTCATATGTAATAATAAGTAATAATAATAATAAGTGGGCTAAGGAGATCATAAGCATATTGTCTCATATAGAGAGTATAACGATTCCCCGACGTAACTGTAACCGAGATACGACCGATATTATGCGTTAAATGCCGAAAGTCTGCCAACATCCCCTCCCTCTCCACCGAGCCCATCGTAGGATACCGTTACCCATCTGGTGACAGTCAAAAGGGGGAGCAAATTCAGCCTAGATAATCCCACAGATGCAGGGAGTCCACATGTGGGGATCCAGCCGGCCGATGTAAAATAGGAAGAAGGCTGCATCGCCGGATGCGTCTACGATGTCAACAGGTAAAAAGGTGTCTTTGAAGGTTGTATAGGGAGAACGAAGCAGTGTATAAACGTGTCGATGTCTAGGAGTGCAGAACCAGAGTGATTTCACCTCAAGTGTGGGTGCTATCCTGTCTCTGTTGGCGCTTGGTACGTTGCGGTCTGGGCGACCATTCCTTGGCGGGATCTGGCAGGCTTGGAGGAGGGCGAAAAGTTTGTTCCCAGTCAGACACTTCATCAATGAAGGGATTGACATCCTCGAGCTGCCGAATTATATGGGTATCCGCTCCCCTGCGTACAATGAGAGCAAAAGGGAATCCCCATTGATAGGGTGTGTTTGCCTCACGAAGGGCCTTTGTGACAGGTTGTAGCAGGCGTCGAGTCTGCAGTGTAGCAGCTGAAAGGTCTTGGAAGACTAAAATCTGATTTCGGAATCCCCGTAATATGTCTTCTCAACCAGGTATATGAATCCCGCGAGTCCTGGTCCTGGACTTGGAAAAAAAGAGGTAAGCGACCCCTTGTCTTTTGAGCCCGAAGGTTTCGGGGTGTTGTGAGTTTTGTTGTTTTTGCCCATGATGATTATGGATGAGTGTATGAAGCAGATTTTTGGGCCAGGTGTACCGGAGCTCTGGAGTTATGCGTTCATCTTGTCTGCTAGCCGCAGTAGTTTCCTTTTAACTTTTTTACACTGCTCTCTATAAGAGAGCATTGTCCACTGACTAGAGACCCCCTTCGGGTCTTTTATGACCCCAGGGACCTCAATTGCAACATTTAAATCCAGTTGCACCCCTTGTCTTTCAAGCCCAAAGGTTTCGGGGTGTTGTGAGTTTTGTTGTTTTTGCCCATGATGATTATGGATGAGTGTCTGAAGCAGATTTTTGGGCCAGGTGTACCGGAGCTCTGGAGTTATGCGTCCATCTTGTCTGCTAGACGCAGTAGTTTCTTTTTAACTTTTTTTTACACTGCTCTCTATAAGAGAGCATTGTCCACTGACTAGAGCCCCCCTGTGGGCCTTTTATGACCCCAGGGACCTCAATTGCTACATTTAAATACAGTTGCTCAGTGGACAGCTCGGGACTACCTCTGAACTATGAAGCAATGAAAATGTGTTTCCTGAGGTGATGACACCACCCCTAAGTTTAGATGCTTCAGCCATGATGAAATTTCTGCCCCGCTACGAAAAGGGCAATAATTTATTAACAACAGCTAAGCCATGAATCAGTAGAACACACACAGAGCGGGGCTGCAGAGTGCTGAATCGCCTATTCACTGTAGCATCACTTATTACAGAGTTCCAAACTGGCTCTGAAAGCAACATCAGCACAAGCACCATGTATCAGGAGCTTCATGATATGGGTTTCCATGGCTGATACTGGTAACATAGTAAGTTAGGTAAAAAAAAAAGATACAAGCCCATCAAGTTCAACCTTGTTCTTGATCAAGAAGAAGGTAAAAAACAAACAAACCCCAAATTGAAGAGATTTCCAATTGTGCCCCAAAAAAGCATCTGCACACAAGCTGAAGATAACTATACTCAATTCCTCTCAACGGCTAGAGTGGTGTAAAGCACACCGCCACTGGACTCTGGAGAAGTGTTCTTCACTATCTGAAGGTCTGAACTAATCATGCCGGGAGAACTGTACCTACTGGAATGTATAGTGCCTACTGTAAAGTTTGGTGGGTGAGGAGTAATGGTCAGTGGCTGTTTTTTTCTGGGTTTGGATTGAGTCTCTTAGTTAAAGGGTAATGTTGATGCTACCACATACGAGCCGTTTGCTGTTTGAGCATGAATGTAGCCTTGTGCACAAACAAGGTCCACAAAAACATGTTTTTATAAGTAACCCCACTGAACACTTTTGGGATGAATTGGAATGCTGATTGTCAGGCCTTCTTATCCAAAATCAGTGCCTAACCTCACAAATGTCATTTCTTTTGGGATTATTTCCTCAATGCACTGAATGTATCTAAAGTGCGTAGCGGTTTAATAAGGCGTAAAATACAAAGCAAAAACACATTCATTTAAAGCTTCAATCTTCCCTCTTTTTCATGTAGAAACAGCCTTCTCAATCATCTTCACTAGATGGTAGTCTTATACCACTTAAACAAATAGAAATAACAACAAGCAGTGTGGAGTACAGTACGCTAGTGTATTATTCTTCTTTGTAGCAGTATAAGATATATCACAGTGCAATGGGCATAATCTTTAGCCACAAAATATAGGCACTTTTATGTAGCTCTTACACATGTCACTTAGCTTCAAGGCACCAAGCTTCAGATGGCCCAACTAATTTCCTGCACCATTAAAACCAATGATAGCGAGAGATAAGAAGGACAAATAAAATACAATTTAGTGGACTTAGCTTTTACGCCAAACAAACATACAATTATTTAAATAACTGGCTATTAGCTATCACGGGTAGATTAGTAGACAAACACAGGGAGACAACTTCAGAAGCGTTCTGGATATGAGTTGTGTCTGAATGGTATATGAATGTCATTGCATTTTTTTTATAATGACAAAACAATTGTTGTCCCACTAAAAGTCTTCCCCATAATATAGGTAAACTTTGTAGCTTCCTAGGGTGCACAGCCAGTAGGGACACTAAGAGGCACCTCTGAGACCTAGTTTGCATATAGTGCTGGAAACCCTAGCTTTAGTACTGCATTATGTTATGCATATATAGTCGGTGCATACAGCTTTTTCCCCCTAAACAAACTATGTGCATATACGACGGCTGGAAAAAGACAATGGCCAGGACATCACAGCCCCAGCAGGTCATGACCGAATCAAAAGGTAACATTGAATTTACTAAACTGATCTTGCATGAATGTCTATGGTATTCGGGTGGTTGGCTGCCCCATTTAGCATTCATTGTGAGCTCTTTTGGTTTGAAGCACCAACTGCTTTTTGTTTCTTTTCTTTTCTTTTAATAAGAACTCCACATATAGCCATATGAGGCATATAGAGTAATCTGTAGCCAGGTCTCTAACGAACATGTTTGATAGAGTGTGACAAGTGCCACTATTAATGTACGAATAGATTGTGCCAAATATGCTATTTATTCAACTTATTTTATTGTTGGCTTAGAATATAGGGCAAGGCTATTTTTAAGAAGCTACATGCATACTTGCTGTATTAAGTGAAAAATAGAATAGCGTATAAATGTTGAAAATTCTGGTTGTAACACCTAAATAAGTCAGCAGATGTCGACAGACCACAAAATAACTTTTTTAATGCTCAAACGATGAAAGCATCTCTTAAAATAACAGTCATAGAGATTATGAAGCTATACCTAATATATAATAAATATACCTGCATTTATTTTCTGTTTTTTCAATTACTCTAATTTTACCAGATTATCAGAGACAATAGGTAGAGTCAGTGTGGACAGTGAAGGGCTGGCATGTTCTAGCACAAGGAGTGGGTAAAGCCAAACAGCCCCCCAGTTATATTTACCCTATACACTTACACATAAACTCACAAATTTATATATACTCTAGACTTGTGCATGGTGGGCAGAATCAATTTGCCCTGTTCATTTTCATTCAGAAATTAAATTCAAAACAATATTTTGTTGATGTTCTGTTGATGTCAATTCTGTACTTGAAATCTTTACATATTATGTAGAGTTCTGGAACCTAGGCTACTAAAATGGTGAACAGGATAAAAAAATCAGGAGAGACTAAACTATATGTATAGCCTGGAGGAGAGAAGATAAAGTAGAGGTATTACAAATATGGCACCGATAAGCTCTTTGGGGGCAAAGGATCAAAGGATGGCACTGTGGGACATTTTGCCTGGCAATTTTCTGCAGTGAGGAAATGTAATCATGCATTGGATAGACAAATAGCATTAAGGAATTTATGTGTGCACAAAACGTGTGAACATATATTTTCATTAGACCTACCAGGATACAGGAAAATTTCCTTCTACTCCTCCTCCCCTGTGGCTGGTCTTAAGGGGCGGCCATGCAACCAATAGGTGTCCATGGTAGCTGCCTCCACAGAAGAGATTTGTGTCAATTGAAGCACAGATCTCCTCCAGGGTTGGGAAGTGAGGGGAGAAATATGTTAATATGAATAGGAAGTCATGTCTTAGAAATAAACATGCAATCATTTTTGCAAAACTGCCGAAAGAAAAAAAGATACAGCTCATAGGGGTCAGTATCTTCACTACCATCATTTTTTACTCATTAGGGATTTAAGTGAGTGTGAGAAAGTGTGAGAAAATACTTCTAATGCTCTCATACTATTAAATCACTACACAATATGAAGGTATCTCCAAACTGTGACTTTGCTTATTTATCATATTACTGGGATTCAGGGTCAGGTACCAGACATGGTAATTAATATTTTCGTGTACAGTTAACGCAGAGGATAGTATTTCCCTTAATGTTTATTGATTTATTTTACATGTATTTTTAATCTGCTTTCATAAGCTTGAGATATTAGCAGATGGTTATATCTGTTTTCTCCCTATAATTATTTAGTAAAATGATAATTTTACCTTTCAGGCTCTGTATATAATTTTTTTCTTTTACTATCAAAGTACCCAATAAAAGACACAAGAATCCCCAAGGGCAAATTGCACTTTTGTCAATATCTAGCTATTAAATCTCTCAAATACATCTAAAATACCAGTTAAGAATTTATGTGGAACCTTACAATTTTTCTCAACAAAATAAAAAAGCCTACAATTTCAAAATAATTGAAGAAAATATCAAACACCATCTTCCCTTTGTTTTCGTTGTTTGTGGAAATTATTTACCCTTTTAAAGTTTGTTGTTAGAGCTCATCTGTAAATTTTTTCTGACTGTCCAACAAATGAATGTCTATCAGTTTGATGAAATCTTGAATGATTAAATAATATATAGTACATACGATGAAACTTTACTGTTTTCTGACTGTCCAACAAATAAATGTCTATCAGTTTGTTGAAATCTTGAATGATTAAATAATATATAGTATATAAGATGAAACATTATTTTTTTCTGACTGTCCAACAAATAAATGTCTATCGGTTTGATGAAATCTAGAATGATTAAATAATATACAGTATATACAGTATATAAGATGAAATGTCACAGTATATAATGTGAAATTAAAATGTGATATTACCCTTCCACCCTTCCTTTTTCTTTTGTGAAGCTTCCACAATGTATAGTAAAGTGGCAGAATTTCAACTATCCTGCCAACGCTCCCCAAATAAATAATAATTAATTAGAGGCTGGGTTTCAGCCAAATCGGCTCTGGCTTGCATACCTTAGCTAGCCAGCATGCCAGTTATTTTTGCTAGATGAATGGGTAGATTTATCCAATTTAACCCTCTTAGTGTCAACTCAATATGTCATGCGTGGTTGGCAAAAGGAATGCCTTTTACATCCCATATGAAGAGACTCCTCAGAATCTTCTTAATACAAACATGCATTCACCTAGGGGAAGGTAATAAGGCTTCTCAGAAAAATGGTGATCTATGTTCTCTTTGGACTTCTTGTCATAAAGTCTCCAAAAAAAGAGTGAAATAATGCTAACAATTATTTTTTTTTCTTGTTAAGTAATACATATGACCGGTAACAGGAAAGCTCTTCAAAATCACATATACAGGTGTTCTTTGATTCCCAATTTGATACAAAAAATGTAGAAGATATAGTAAATGCTTTCCAGAAAAAGTATTCAACATGGTATATAAAATCCAGCTTTTAGTAGTTTTCAAATAAAAGTCCAAATGTAAACCAACAAAGGATAAATACATAAAAAATAAAATAGTGAAAAACGTTAAAAAACATCCAAACTAAATATAAGTAATACTCACAGATATATTGCAGCTCAAATTTATCTATCTCCATGTCTTTTTTACTCATCTCCTTTTAGTATTTCCTTCTCTCCAGTGATTTTTTTTAGTTTTTCTATTGAACAAAAGTACATTTATCAAGGGTTTTTGTTGTGGCATTCTAAAAAAAATGTTTGGACACTGAATGTTGTGTGACACCTTTTCTAATATTTCTAATGAGTTCTGCTTATCTTATCTTTAGTGTCCGAGAGGTCCTTCCTACATATTGGTATCCCTGATGGCACGCTAACATATAAATAATGTTGGTAGAAGAGCATGTTATAAATTGTTTTATTTTAAATTGTCTCTCATTAGTAAATGATGTGATGTTAAGGGATACTTTGGAGATTTTAAGTTTTTACACACAACACAAGTTATGCATTCATAAAAAGCTAATTTTCGGCATGACAAAATGATTACTTCTTTTGTTTTACAGGTGTAGCTTATCGTAAGTTTTTGCTTAAGATTCGAGGCCCCTCTAAAAACCATTTTAGGAACTTCAGGAAGCAAAGACTTATTTTTTATAACTTTTTTTATTGGATTTATTATTGTAGTAAAAATTAAGGGAATTGTTTGTGGTTAAATTTGCTTATCTTGTGATGTAGCTTTGTATTTTAATACGTTCTGTTTTGGCTTTAGTATTAATAGTGTCTACTAATTCACCAATTTTGTAACCGTTCTCTAAAAAGTGATCTTTCCATTACATTTATTTATAATGTATGATTCAGTTCTTGATGCATCAGAATAGCCATACAAGTTCTTCTAAAGCTAATGTATTGGCTTTTGAGAATTCCTTTAAGCCAAGGAGTGTGATGGCAACTCCCTTTTCTGATGTAGTTATTCATGTCCACTCAGTTTCCCCCATGCTCCTTGCCTTAAGATGTTACTGTCTGATATTGTTTTAGTTATCAGATATGTGGCTTTCATACACTATCATCCTTTTCATATAGAAATGTATTTTTTTATTAAAACTAAAATCATCAATTTAGTACCTGAAGAACTCAGTCAACAATATTTCCAGCAAAATAGATTTTTAAAAAATTACTTGTATGTTCTTAAATCCCAGCATGACTTTCAACCATTTAAAGTATCTGGTCACTTGCTTTATCTTCACAGGATAAATGTGAAAAGTGGCTCTTAAAGGATGTCATTAAGAGCCTCTACGTAGTTTGACCAGAGGGTTGCATGTGTAATGCTCTCAGTAGGATGACATTCGTTTCATGTCTGAGAGATGCATTAGCATTACACATCTCAACAGGGGAGATGCAATTGCTCAGGTTAAATGGTAAATTGAAGTAACATTTGTCCAGTGATTTATCTCCAGGACCAAGTTGTTAGGCAAAATATATAAATAACAAATATACTAGATCCTACTCTGATTACAGAATGTTTTATCTGTCACAACGTGCATCTCATTTAAGCGTATAATTCTTTAATAAATGTTCTGTGAATGAGACAGAAGTGTGAAGGAAAATTGCACCTACAGCTAGGTTCAACTTTGAAGAACTAGTACCACCCATTCTCTCTTCTCCAACTCACATTAACATTCCTGGTAACTCTCTGGTTCTCTACCAGAGGCTCTGGGGATCAGAGCCACTCACCAGGCCTGTGGGGCTTCATTTGACCTTTGCACAAGTATTAGTGATGTTTGGCTGTGCCTATTTCTAGGCCAGATCCTACCTACTCCCACCTCTTTCACATGGATTTTCTATGAATAGACAATTAATTGACTTTGAATTGGCTTGGTCAAGTGCTGTTGTATTGTCAGTCTTTTGTGGTAAAGTCCAGAAAGAGATCCCAAGATATCGCTCGCATTATTTTGTGGAAAACTATTCGTATTACGCAGGTGCAAAGGAGGGCTACAAAATTAATAGGGGATTGGGAGATATTAGTTATGAAGTGAGACTAAAAAAGTTAAAATAACGTCTTAGAGGGGATATGATAACATTATATAAATATATGCAGGGCCAAGGGGAAATCCGATTGCCTCTTGGAGTCAAGAAGGATTTTTTTCCCCTGATGGCTGAATTCGAAGTTGCTTATTTAGAGTTTTTTTGCCTTTTTTTGGAACAAGAGTAGGTAGGTTAGGTAGAAGAGTTGAACTTGATGGACTTAGGTCTTTTTTCAACCTTATGTACTATATAACTATGTAAGTATTCTGTTATCTTAATGGTGACTATAAATTGTTGACCCATCTACATATTTTATTAAAGAAATTACCTATTATTTTATCTGCCCGATAGCCCAGTTTGGTTTACTACCAGCATCAGTTTGGAATTATTTGTATTGGGTTTTTTGTTTGTTTATTTTTTTTTGTATTGATAAAGTGTTCATTTTTATTTTATTTCTTGTGGTACTTCATATCTTACAACTTTAAAGAATTCTCTACAGCTTTGACCTATTGCTTAAAAGGAAAGTCTCGACCTATTTTATAGCACTTCAATGACTTTTTGCTCACTGTTCTAAATAAAAAGAAGAGTAAAAGGAAAACAATAGTAATGCCGTTCTCTGTAAAAAAAAAAAATAAAAGTTAACAGTATAAAATAATCTTTTACCAAGCAACATAAACCTTTGTTGATGATTATACCAGGAGACATACTAACGTGAAGTATAAAAGCAGTCATAAATCAACAAAGAATGCAAAGGCTAATGAGAGACTGAAGTCTAGTCGTACTAGAGTACATCGGTATGTGTCAAAGGTGGTCTATAAAGGAACAACGGAGAGAAGGGAGTCAATGTGTGTGTGTATATATATATATATATATATATATATATATAATGTGTGTGTGTGCGCCAGATACTTTCTTCAGACTGGCTCACATATCAGGGGATGAATATTAGAGCCAGAACTTTTTACAGTCGTCTACATGTCCAACAGTAAGTCATTGTGCTGTCCTACTGATCACCTGTGTGGGACTTGGCTGCCTGCATGAATCGGAATTGGACTTCTTGCTTGCCTTAAAAATAAAATTGAATCAATAATGCCTCTTGATATTAGATGGACCTTAACAAAAATGTGCATATTTACTAAGGGGGCGCTATTAAAAAATGTATAAAAATTGTTTCTTAACATTTTGTGAAAACAAGGGGTAAAAAGGCAGCCTTAGGAAGTGCACAAGCAAATTTGGACTTGCCTCTCCTAGCTCTCCAAGCTGTAAAGAAAGTTAGTGTTCCTTTTTCACAGAATGATGTGTCCATTACTATATAATTAACCTCATTTTCCTGTTTATACAGTTTCCAGTTCCCACAGTTTACAATTCTGATATACAGCCAATTACAACGAAAATAGAAAAAATATACTCAGTTCTATACATTGTTGAAAAACACTTCAATGACACTTTCCCATTATCTTAAAGTAAAAAAAACAAACAATATCATAAAGTTGAGAAGAGAAAGCACTACTGCCAATGACAAACACATCTCATTGTCATTAATATTGCACATGCTTTTTGTTATCTTAAAAAAAAAAGAACGTCTGCTTTATTTAAAGATTGTTATTATGGTTTATTCTAAGACTTAGAAAGCACCAGAGAGCACGGCACTTGCACACAAATGCATTTACCTTGATGGAATGAATTTGAGATTGCTCTACAACAATGGCCTGGAGAATACTTTGAATTCACTGTGGGCCTCTGTTTTCATATTTTACTTTAAAATGGAGCTGGTATGGATGCTGAACCACACCCACTGCCTCTGCCCCGAGAGTGGAGCAAGTGAATGGGTCAAGCACCTGACATATTTCCATCCAATTTCAAGGATATAACATGTTCATTTTCTGACTAATGGCATGTCATTTCACTGACTCCTTTGGTCGCAAATTAAACCTGGAATCAAAACAGATTTTCCGGGGAGCAATCTTCCATCAAGTATTGATTTTTTTACACTCAAGTATTCTGTACACCCTAATTTAACCTGACAATGATTCAGAACAATGGGCTGGGAGCACCTTAGCTACTCACAGAAGAACATTCGTCGTCATTTGTTTTTGTAAAGTGCAAAAAAGGAAGGAACACAAATGTAAACAGCACATACGGATCAGTCACCAGGGGACGAAAACAAAGAAATGGCTGATTTGCCAGTTCTGCACATTTGCAATGGAAATTTTAAAAAAATGATTTATACTTAGAAGTTAATGGTTTCTGAAAGAACATAAGGAGGTCAGGTCAAGATGCTATAAGTGGAAGTTACCTAGCTTTTACAATTAAGAAACTCTCAATTTGGAATAAAAGCGTAGCAAAAGGAAACGTTTAGGTAAAAGAGATTGTATTAGGCAACCATTTTGTTATCTTTCCATTGCAGACATGTGCATTCAGATTGAAATGAATATTAATAAAATGTGCCAATTTCATTAGTTGGCAGTACGAATGCCTAAAAACAAGGAGGGGCCCAAAAACAAAACAAACAAAAAAATCAGTGATCTGTCTGTGTTACCCTGGCCTCCTAGAGCATTTCTGTATCAGTGTGGAGCCTCGGCATGCACTTCCAAGACCACCTCTTCCCTAAATGGAAGTTGTCTCCATAGTTTTTTGGTCCATGTGCCCTAATCCAATGTTTTTATCTTTCAGTGGTCTTACAAAGATAAGAGAGTTTACACAGTTTTATTTTAATTAGCTAGTTAAATTAGGAGGAGAAATAAAAGACACACTGGACATATGTTTTCAATACAGGGGTATTCATCTATTTACAAGTAGTAGTACGTCAAAAACAGTTGTCTGTTTGTCATTGTAAACAGACAGATATTGTTTTACAGATTTTGAAATGAATAATAGCATTTTATGTAGGTTTTCCAGTATCTGTGATGTTCTAAAATAGAAGCTAGATTGATCTTGCGTTTTGACTGTAAGCTCTGTGGAACAGGGACAGCCATCTTGGTTGTAGCCTTATTTATAATATAGCTTTCTTGTCTGATGTTGGCTAACAATTTCTTTTTACAGGAGTGTGAACCTTTTCTTTTGTCACACATGAAAATATTTAGAGCATCCTGTTTCTCTGTCTTTCATTGTTTAACCCACTGAATGAGGAAACTAGATATTTTTTTCTTTCTTTTGAGTTCAGCTGAATTTGAAAAGTTTAATTTATAGTTACAGGGTAAATTAATATCTACTTGTTCCTTAAATGTATTGCTTCATGTTTCACTGCAAGGTTCACTAAGGGCTCTACACACTAAACCTAGTGTACACAAGTTTACTTAAAATGTGAGTTTGCATGAGCTCATAAATGTATCTTTAAAAAAGAACTTATTTATATAATTATATATACCGTATATAT
>VKOC01000006.1:8248233-8259481 GCA_009364415.1 Spea multiplicata
TATATATATATATATGTATATAGGCAGCAGGGGCTAATATTAAAGAATAAAAAATAACTGCCAGTTCAGCTGTTATTTTGAATTGAATATTTCAATCAAGGTCTTTACTTCAAAGAGATAAGTTTGGTCCCTGTCCCTCCATGTGCCCCCCTAAATATGAAAGCTGGTGACTCCACTGACATCCAACCATAGCGCCCATTATGCACCTGCTGGGACATAGAAAGAGGTAAAGGTGAAAGGAAGAGGAGAAAAGGTGGGGCTAGTATTTTAAGAATTTAATTGGAGAGAGCCAGATAAGATAAGAAGGGACTGTGGGCCCCTTAAGTGGGACTCTGCCCCAGCAGAACACCAAACTCCACAAAAGAGGTGAAGTGGATCCAGATCAACCAGGTTTCCACATATGTCTCAAACTGTCCTACAGCCTGTGTCACCAAACCCTCCTTATCTCATCTACCTGATAAACCCAGGCCCTGATAGAGGGGGCCTTTCTACTTTTTCAATGGAGTGGAATCACGCATTGTATGTTGTCTGACACTTACATTTTTTCTTTTTTTCTGACAAAATGGAAATATGTTTTAAAACGGAGATAAATGCTTTAATCCAGCTTTGGTTTCTTGGTTGTCATGTAGTTTATTAGTCCAATTTGAGCTAATAAATAATAGCCTATTGCAAAAAGGTTTATACGTAATATAAAAACCATATGCACACCGTGCATCATGCATGGGACACTATTTTATTCTGACAAAAGACAAAATAGCAACAAACAGTTCTGGAGTGTTGGATAAGGCCCATAGGCACCCAGCTGGACAATAATGTGCTAGACCTTCAGAGATTGTGGTCCCGACACAAGCCACCTGCTAAAGATATGTTAAATGGGCTCAGGTGGGGCTCCATGCATTTATCATATCACATGAAAAGCAAATGAGCAAAAATGCAATTACAGGCAGGGATCAGATGTTGTGACATCATTGGTGTCCACACTGCCAAGTCTTCCTCCTCCATTAATAAACTAGAAAAAATACGTATATACATTTTTTGCATATAAATAGTTTTTAAATGCTCTTTTGGGCACTTCAGTTCTGATGAGCCATACACAAAATCATTTTGACCATGGGAATTATAGTCCAAACATCTCTGTACCACAGAGATGCAAAAAGGGCATCATCTCTGTGTAAATTTGTATTTTAATTTTAGCTAGCTTGTGTTTAATACATGTATAGCTTTTAATCCGATCTGTCATGCAATCCATATTGCTTAACTATATAAATTGTAAGCTGTTTATAAGTTTGTCGTGCAGATATAACTATAGCAAACATAACAAAAATTGGCCCACACTTTAGGGTCTGACAAACTGAGAATTACATTGGTGCCCAAGGGGTCAACATATAAATATTCTGTTTTTGCATTTGGTATGTTTTCAAGTAGCAAATACAATTCTAATGCTCTTGTCAGATAACTGAACAAGCTGTACCCATAGTTACATAGGCAACACTGAATATAATGTAAATTGCACCTTGACAAATTTCAGTTGTGAAGAAAAATACTTAATGCACAAATGAATTGACAAATGATATATCCTTGAAATGATTACAGGGATAAGAAAAGTATGATTGCTTAAAAAATAGACAAAGTAAGAAAAGACATGCAGTGAAACAATATAAAACTAAATACAAGATCAGAGAATAATAGATAATCCAAAGTGAATGTCCATTGGTGATGGTTGTATGATTGCTGTCTTTTTTGTCCATTTTGGCACCTACACTACTCATCATAGTAATAAAACTATGAAGTCATACAAAGAAGCCATTAAACTTTAGAAAAATAAGGCTTATAAGCCTATTCTAATTTTCTAAATATTTCCCCTGGAAATTCAGAGGCCCACTGGAGCAGCAGTAGGGGAGGTAGAAACAGTAGGCTGTTTGGAGTAGGGGTAGAATAAAAAATCTGCTGTCAGAGTAGTTTGGTCTGCTCTCTTCTTGTATTCTTCTATCTGATAATATCCCCTTTACTCTGCTAGCTACTTTCTTATAGACACAACCCACTCACCTAGGCAGAGACACAGTTTGCAGGCTGCAGACACAAGGTAGTATTATTGTGAAAATGTATTCCATATGGTTACATAATATTCCAGCTCCCATTACTCTCAGTCTGTCTAGTATGTTAAACATCATGGGAAAGGGAGTACAACTACATTTTTTTTACATAGCATCAGCACTGTTACAAGAAAAATAATTTAAATTGACACACTAACAAACTTGTGCAATAGCAGAAGGGGAGCATTGCTCTTGGGAGCTTACAATTAGTCTGGGGTAGTGGTGACTAATCTAACACCCCACTTTTGTAAACTAAAATTCTCATGTTGTGCCAATTCATGATGATCTGTTAGCTACTACTAAGGTGGTCATATCCTTTTTCCTATTATGGGTAACTAACACTTGCCTCCAACCAGAAAACCCTTCTCCTGAGCCAATAAAGGTAGGCCATGGGGATGAAGTAAGGAGATATTGGGGTGGGAGAAGGGAAGGTAGGGAGGATATTTTGCCCACCTCAGAAAAAAATCCTGGGGGCACCCATGGGACTTGTTTCCTGATGGCACACCAGAACCAGTGTACTCCTGCTGATCTGAAGTCTTGACGCATGCAAATTTTAATGAGATGTTAAGTTTTGGGCTTATTAACAACACTGGGGCTAGTGCCCTGACCCCAACAATTTGTAAGCTGAGGCGTGTACTTTGTTACAGGCTGTGTAATTCCCTTAATGGCCATACAACATATACTTAGGCCAGGTTATAAGCATTTTGACAGCACCGTTCACCATCATAAATAATTTATGTGCTGCCGAGCTCTGGCATATACACATAATCTGGGAGAAGCACTGTTTCTCTGGGTCGACACTCCCGAAAATCCCCTCTCCCATCCATTAACCCTTAAATGGAGCATGCCCTGTTTTAGCATTCAGAATGCCCACTGACATCAGCTGACTAATCCGTGACATCAGTGTGATGTCAGCAGGTAGTCCTGGCCGCATCCTGCCAGGGGGGCTGCGGGTAGTCTAAAAATCACCTGGTAAGAATATAGATGTAAAAAAGTAAAAAATGCAAAATGTAGACATAATAATACATATGAATTGCATTGAATACAACTTTACTGCTATTATGACTTTTGATTTAATTTCGACAGAAGCAATACACTATTTAAAATACATGTACTGCAGACCCTTTGTTGGATTAAACACATTTTAGCAGTAGCCATAATAACTCTGAAATACTGCTATTAATAATCACTGAGAATATAAGATGATGCAGCAATTATGTTGAATTACTTTCTATTTATATATTCTATTTTGAGTAAGTTGTTTCTCATATTTTACTTTACATTAAAGCACATAGAAGGACATGTAGTAGAAATCAGAAGAATGGCAAATGGATTTACATATATAATATGCAGGGGAATATGATGTATAATGAAAACATAGAATTAGTTGGTAATGAAACAATGAAAATGAATAAACTAAAAAAATAAGAAAAGGGCCATGCAAAGAAATAGACAAATGTAACATTAAAAAGGTCTTACAAAAGGTTGAGTTAAATATGTTGATTTTTCTGTGTTAGTATTTACAATTAAGACATAAGCTAATGGCCCTATTTGTCAGTGATTTGTGCCGTGTTTCAAAAATATATTTTTAACCCCTTCGTGACAAAGGCTGATTTTCCTTTTTGTACCCTTCGTGACAATGGCTGTTTTATCGTTTCTGCGGTGTTTGTGTTTAGCTGTAATTTTCTCTTAACCCATTTACTAAACCCACACAAGTTATATATTGTTTTTTTCAGGACAAGAAGGGCTTTCTTCAGACACCAAAATTTTTTTCATATGATGTAATTTCCTATAATAAAAATATTAAAATATGACGAAAAATTGAAAAAAAACCCACATTTTCTCACTTTTATTTGAAAAATCTTTTATTCATCATAAAAAACTACTGAAAAAACCTGCTAAATAGATTCTACTATTTGTCCCGAGTTTAGAAATACCCAATGTTTTTATGTTTTTTTGCTTTCTTCTACACGTTATGGGGCAATAAGTACTAGTAGCGTTTTGCTAATTCAAAACCATTTTTCTCTGAATCTGGTAATTCTGTCTCTATGTGGTATTTGGGGCATCTTTGAAGCCAGCAAATTAAATTTACCCCACCAAACCATATATTTTTGAAAACTAGACACCCCAGGGTATTTTAGATGCTGATAGTTTAACCCTTTCCATGCACTAATCCTACCACCAACCCTTGTCAAAGTTTGTGATAGTAATTGTTTTTGGTGTTTTTTTCACATACTTTGTACTTCAGGTGTGAAATTACAGCTCCTGGTATATGTTGCTGTCACACAACACCCCGATATGTGTCCAGCAACATCTCCTGAGTACATTGATACCCCACATGCATGGGTTTGTCAGATTGTTTGGGGGCAAAAGGGCCACATTTGGAACATGCCTCCTCAGCCGTATACCGCTGCATGGTAACAATTGCAGCAAAAATAGTGGGGAAGGAAAGGGTTAATGGTTCTAATAAAAATAAAAAAAAACCTAAAAAAATGTAAAAAAGTAAAAAAAAAGTAAAAAAAAAAACCCCAAAAAACAATTGCCACTATGCAAGATCACTGTTTATGCAGTGATCAATGGCAATGAAGGGGTTAATATTAAATGGGTGGCTCTTATAATAGCCTTTGGATCAATATATATATATATATTTTATTGGGAATACACACTGATCTGTCTCTCTCCCTCACTAGAAGCAAGTGAGGGAGGGAGGCAGATCCAATACTGATCAAAGGCAATGTTTAGAAAACATTGCCTTTGATTTAGCAAATAATGATCACTCTTATGAGTGATCTGACCACTAGGGGTGCTATTCACTGGATGTCCATGACATCCAGCAACACCCCCCCGATGATGTCAGCAGGCTCCGCCCCCCGGCTTGATGGGCGCCGCCATCTTGAAACACCGCGTGTGTTTCGAAGACACCGGCACCGGGAAGGTAAGTTAAGCATTTAGGAAGCGATCGCGAGTCGCTTCCTTTGCTAAACAGGTGTTGCAAAGATGCCTCGATACTGAGGCATCTTAGCAACACCAGCTAAGCAAAGGAAGCGACTCGCGATCGCTTCCTAAACCCGTTTTTCGGCGGCGGGCGCCGCCATGTTTGAAAGACGTGCAGTCTTTCAAACATGTTTTTTTTTTTGCTCCTAGGAGCGATCGGGGGGGGGCGGGAATGGTTTTTTTGGTGTTGCTCAATGCCTCGATGTCGAGGCATTAGAGCAACACCGTTTGAGTGAAAAAATCGATCACGGATCGATTTTTTCACCCGTTTAATGACGTGCCGGTCCTGGCACGTCAATTGTCATAATCGTCATGATTTTGAGTGACGTGCCCGGACCGGCAATTGTCATCAAGGGGTTAATTTAACTTGTTTTGAAACTCAAGCAACGTCACTACAGCCTATAGTTGCCGCTAAATATATAGACACAATAACATTTTAACAATGCAACATAGTGATGGCGTTAAGAAGGTGATGGAATGCTATTGATCTACATCTTTACTGTGAAAATCTTTGCGGTAAAATACTATTTTTGCTCGATTATAAGACAAGGTTTTTTTCAAAGCAAATGCTATGAAAAATAACCATTGTCTTATATTCAAGGTCGTCTTCTAATCAGACCTCAAATTTACATGTGAATTAATATTTACGAGTAAAACTTTTTTCTTATTGGGTAGTCATATATTCAGGCATTTTCTTTTTTTCCTAAATTAATATTCAAATTTTGGGGGGTCGTCTTATAATCGAGCAAATATGGGACTTAGATTACTTTTATTCTTCATAAACACGGTACTTGTGCTGTATATTCATGTTAAAAAATTATTTTAAGCAACACTCACCTTATAATAACCAAAGGGATAAAATATACCAGCAAAGCAACCATTGTCATGTAGGGTTTCCAGTAAGAGTCATCAGGCCAAAGAGCCCAGCACTGTATTTCTCCATTAGAAAGCTTGATCTTTCCAAAAATAATTAATGTGGGGATTGAAAACAAGAATGACAGAGTCCATGCAACTGCAATTAAGACCTTGGCTTGTCTTTCTGTTAACAAGACAATAAGAAAATAATACAAACAAATAACATGGATAGCCACCTCTATATAAACATATAAAAATACAGGTACCTGGGAAATTATTTTATCCTTGGAATAGTATATTCTACAAGATAATTTAAACAGATTGGACATGCAACTAGTGCAAAAGAAGCTGAGATGCTTGGTAAATGGTTTGTTCAGGAATAAATAGGTATACATTTATATTTAGCAGAGAGAGCCATATATCAGCTCTCTTTGGATGATCATGGGAATTGAGGCCTATCTATGATGAATAGACATGTGCAAATGGTCCAAAAACAATTCAGACATTTCTGGTTCCTTTTTGGTACATTCAGTTTCCCGCCCATTTTTTTTGGATGAAAATCAGGGACTTTTTGTAAACAAAATTTGTTGTTTAACGACCATATTAAGTCTAATATACTCTCTCATACTGTCATTCTCATTCAAGCTCTCTGAATGCGCCCCTACCTTCTCCGCCTACCACTTCTGCTTCCGTGTCTTGCAGCTTTGCTCCTTCTCTAGCATCCTCATAATCTCGTTCTTAATTTCCATGTTCTTTTCTCTTCTGCCTTCCAACTTCTTTTTTTGTCTGCCTCTCTGCAGATGACCTCCCAGTGAACTTCGAATGTTACCAGAAGCTCTTCCATTTTTGCAAATGTTAACTGGCTGTTATCTTGGGACAAAATATTGCTGGATATCTCCTCCATTTTTGTAGAAGTTCTTTGGGAGGTCATGTCCCCAGAGATGCAAACATAGAAAGAAGACAGAAGATAGAAAAGAACAAGATGAAGAAGATGGCAGAGTAGAAGATAGGGAGACATTCAGAGAGTGTGAGACAGAAAGTGAATGAGAGTGTGAGAGAACATGTATGAGAGGTGTGGGAGTGAATGAGCCCACAAAATATGAAAGGAAATTCTGTGATTTTCCAATGTTTCATTTTTGGAGATTTGTACAAATTGACAAAATATGGTAATTTTGTTAAAATTGCAATTCATACAAATCTGAATGCAGAAATCTAATGATGAAGTCCTTCATTCAGACAAAATGTTGCAGCTGACGGGAATCTATCTACTTATGCTTGAAAGGATTTAGATTAGAGGTGACCAACATAATGTTTTTTTTGCTGCATTTTAGTCCAACAGTTTTGTACTGTTTGTGTGGGATTCACTTACCGTATTTGCTCGATTATAAATGCTCAAATGTTTAGAAAAATATCCCTTGTCTTATATTCAAGGTCGTCTTATAATCAGACCTCAAATAGAAGTCTGACTACAAGACTAAGATCCAGATCCCCTGCAGCACTGCAGGCGACCCGGATCCTCCTCTCTGGCAGCTGGTGGACGTCTGTGCGATGCGCGCAGACATCCTCTGCTACTGTTGGCACTTCCGCTTGGGCTTCTATGATGGAGTGCCAGCATCACATGACCTTTCGGTGGTCCACCATAGAAGCCCCGGCGGAAGTGCCGGCAGCAGCGAAGGTCATAGACCTCCACTCACTGCTCCCACTAGACACCAGGGAGGGGGGTATAATGTTTTTTTTGGAGGCAAATATATTTTCCCTCTAGATTGTAAGCTTGCAAGGAGGGCTCTCTCCACCAAATGTATCGGTTTGTCTTAGTCTGTCAATTCTTGTCTTGTCATATCCCTTGAATTTATGTATTGTATTAAGAGCTGCGTAAACTGTTGACGCTATATAAATAAAAGATAATAATAATAATAATAATAATATGTGGCTTTAAAAGGCATGTCAGGGAGGCAGAGTGGCATATAGGGGGGTATAAGGCATATCTGGGGGACAGATGTGCATAACTGGGGGCAGAGTGACAAAAAAGGAAATAAAAACAAAAAAATATTTTTTCTCAATCATAGTTTTTATTAAATATGAAAAATTGTTTACATGTGATTTAGTATTTGCTAGTAAAACCTTTTTTCCTATAGGATAGTCTTATAGTCAGGATTTTTCTTTTTTTCCTAAATTCATATTCAAATTTTGGGGTCATCTTATAATATGGGTGGTTTTATAATTGAGCAAATAGGATAATTTAATCACACTATCTAACGATTTTTGGGTGTTAAGCGTGTTTTATTACATTTTATTACTGTTTCTCATTGCTACAGTGTCTGGGCATTTTTAAGGACCCTTCTTACTTTTTACTTTCCTCAACAACTGGAGAGTTAGCTGTTGGCTACCGCTTATGATTTCACCACAAATCAGGCCATGTTTTTTACATTTTTTGTTTGTGTCTTCCAAACAACGAATGAGGCCACTTCTACGGTACTACATTATACATAAACAAATCTGCCATCATGTACATTAATATTAACAATATCATTTAAAAAAGTAAATTTAAAAAATGAAAAGACTCCCTACCTCCTTGAAGAAACTTCATTGGATGAACTATGGCATGATATCGGTCGATACTAAGTGACACTAGCACGTAGGTTGATGCATATAGTAGTACAACCTAAAACAGCAATGGTATATAAATATTATTACAATATATGCATTACATTTACATACTTTATTATAAACAATATATTTATATATATATATTTTTTTGTTGTTGTGACAGGGAGAGCAGTATGGTGGTGGCTGGCATCTTTCATCGTTTCATGGAACATATTGCAGTGTGGTGTTTATGATAACCCCAGGGAGAATATTTTGTGGCAGGTAGAATAGAGGACATTCTGTGGTTTAGTTTGGGTAACTGGGGTGGAGCATTTTGGAGAGAAGGGAAGGCCAGTGCTCCACTTCACAGTTTACTTGCAGCAGGTGGGGAGTCCAGTCCGAGTGTTCTGGATCTCCCAGGTGGGTCATCACCTGTTGGCAATGAGCAGCAAGAGGCGGCTACCAAGTTCCCCTTGAGGCATTCAGTGAAATATTTCTGTAAACTCTTGTGGAGAGAAATACAGTTTTACTCACTGCTTGTATCCTCTCCACTGATCACCTCGGCGGTCCAGAACACCTGGACCATTTTTGATGTATCTTTATTCAACTGTGATTGCCCACTAATTTAGCATGACAAATGTGGGCAAAATTACAACAAAAAGGCAATTTTATCATGGATTCACCTATAAAAAGTATACATAACCAGTTCAAATGGGAAAAAAAAAACATGAAAATGTATTTGTCCAGGTAGGTGTCCTGGTATTTTAATTGGCAATTACAGGGTTAAATATCAGACACATGTTTCTAAACAAGATTTTTTAAAATGTAAAATGTTAATATGTTGGGGAGTTGGGCCCCAATAACAGCCAGAAAAAAACTGCAAAAGTATATATTTTTTGACATCCTATGTATTTTACTAGGGGCATTTTAACACGTTTTAGTTAACCATTTTAGTGTCAATCTGTCCTAAACACTGCAGTAAAGTTTCAAATAAAACACAGTATTTCATTTCCTAGGTCCAATGTTTCAGACATTGTGGAACACATAGAACATGTTCATTTCAGTTTTTAATCTTGGAATTTTGACAGATGATTTTACTGGGCCTATACAGCGAAGGAAAAAATGATTTGACCCCCTGCTGATTTTGCACATTTGCCCACTGACAAAGACATGATCAGTCTATAATTTTAATGGTAGGTTTATCTGAACAGTGAGAGACAGAATAGCAACAGCAAAAAATCCAGAATAACGCAATTCAAATAAGTTAAAAATTTGAACTGCAACATTTTTTTTAAATTCTTTCCTATAACTTTTTGAAGCATGAAAATGTGCACATTACTTACCTGCACGTAGCGTACAATTCTGCAAACAATATCAGGGGCCATGAAATCTCCAGTAAATCTCCATATAATATCTGTCAATGTACTTACAATTCCTGTAAGAGAGTCTTTAGAAAGAAAAATAAATTACATTATATAAAAATAAGCAATTTATAATAGTATAATGTTTATATTTTTAGATTTTAGTAAATCTATTATTTCTTTGACGTCTTCAATGGATATATAATATACCTTCACATTCTTTGCTCTTTATCAAGTTAGAGAAGGGCAATTAGTGGATAGAATTGATAGCTATATTGTGTTGCAATTTACTAATTTCACTAATTAACATTTTTATTTTCTTGATAACTGACTGACTAATTTAGATAGTTATAGTTAATTTCAGAAAAAAAAGTCACTCAGTATTTTTTCACCTAACATACAGCATTAAGATAATATTATATTAGATCATCGAATATCCAGCATGTACAATCTCTGCCATCTGTTGTGAGTGCACAAGAAGTACCACTGGGTTCATAATGAAGCCCAACCACAAGACGAAATATACTGAGGGCGTATTAATGTCTGTAAATGACTGCGCATGTGCATAGTTACTCTGTGCTGCCAACTTGTCTGCCAGCAGTCACAAGGTGAGTGAAACCCTGAAACAGCGTTCAATTCAAATTACCGTATCTTTTTGTGCTTTCCTACCTTTTAGATAAATGTAGCCCATGCCAACTCAATTTGGAACAGCAACTATTTGCAAATATGCAAGTAGATGCTAGTTGCAGTGCAAGCCTGTTAAATGTGCCAGCTTGTGAGTGGCTGCTGATCAAAGTATGCAAGATGAACTCTTGTTGATATCAGTTGAAACTTAGCTTGCTTGTACCATACCTGCTCAACTTACATACACTTCCTACTGTGGTAGAAGCAGGAGACATTGGAGTAAAATGAGAGAGAAATTCTATTTTCCATGGATGATTAATTTGGTGGTATTGTCCTTGGCCTCATGGCACAGCACAATCCCCACCTGGTCAGGGGGGGGGTTACGCATTTTGAGCCAAGAGGCCAGAACTTTGGAAAATAGCATCAAATCTGCACACACATCGAGATCATGTGGTAGTTTGAACAAAGGTCTTTGCCGTCTCATATTTTTATACAACAATAATGGGAAGCCCTGGGCTCTTCCCTGTCTGCCATGTCTTAATTGCATCCACCGTGATTTGCTCCTCCAGCAGTTCTACCACCTCAACTGTGGTATAGTTAGCTAGGTAAGTCTCAAGTCACTCCTGGTTGTTCCACCCAAAGCAAAGCAAGGGAGGATCAAAGTTTCTGGAAAACTCCTAACTACGGGTATCTTTATGTTTGGACTCTTTAGCAGAGTGGCATATAGGGAGGTAT
>VKOC01000006.1:8259581-8274364 GCA_009364415.1 Spea multiplicata
GGACGAAGACAATCACGAAGATCTTCGTGGTGTATGTCTTCGTCTTCGCCTACGTTTTACCGCCGCCGTCTTCTCTTCGGCGTGTCTTCGGAACGAAAACGCACTCTTCGTGTTCGTTTCCATGTTCGCCCGAAGACGAATGCACAAGTCTAGTTAACAGTACATAAAGCTGCAGATGTTAGAACTACAATTCTCATGAGGCTCAGCCAGGTGTCCACCATGACTAGGCATCACGGGAGTCCACAACTAACACCTGTAACATCATCTGCTGTTAACTACAGTTCACATGGGGCTCAGCCAGACATACTGATTCCATGATGCTCAGTCAGCAGTGTAGGAAGTGTAGTCAACAGTAAAGCTGCACATGCTAGCTGTAAACGACAATGCCCATGATTCTCAGCCAGTCAGGTATCTGTGAGTTTTCGGCAGGCTAGAAGTGGATCCTCGCTCCAGAAACTGGATAAGGCGCTAGCGGTCAACAGGAAACTCCGCAACTTAATCACTTGGCAGCAGGCAGCAGAACCAGGACAAACAGCGGTCAGGAGCCAAGCCAGTCAGGAACAATAAACACGGGTCAGGGAAAAGAGTAGTCAGGGTCACGCAGCACAATTAAGGGAAGGCAGCAAACAGCGGTTGTCAGGAAAAAGCAAAATTCAAAGCCAAAAGGTTCAGAGATAATCAAAAGCTAGTGAAGTACTGAGGCACTATCACAGGCAATGTGGTCTACAAACTGAGGGTTTAAATATCCCTCCAAGCTTCTAAACCCTCCTACCCATCTAATTAGGGGGAGGGGGAAAAGATAAAGGTCCCTTTAAGACCTGACATGAATATTCAAAAGATAGCCGTCCGCGCATGCGCAGCCGGCTCTCATGTCGTCGTGACACGCACCCTGCTTTGATAGGACTGGCCGGCAACTCTCGCTTTCCGGACGAGCAGGGGGCTGAATGCGAGGACTGCGTCTCGGCTCCCCTACCGGAGGTAACAGTATCCACTCTAATGCTGGCTGAGTATCATTGGAAGAGTAGTCCACAGCAGCAGAGATTTCTTTTTATTTTTTATTCTAAAAAAAGGCTAATGTTAGTCTCCCTCCCAGTATCCTTACACGTGACTGCCTTTACACAATTCTGCCCATAAACACACATACACACACACTGCACTTACACACACACCTGGCCATACACACACATACACTGCCCTTATACACATATACACAAACATTGCCCTTACACACACACCTGCCTTTACACACACACACTTTACACACATATACACATACAGCGCCCTTACCCACCGGCGCATAGTGATTAGGGAGCAGTAAAGTGAGGCCTGAAGTGACAGAGATTGACCTACAGGCTGCAGCTGATCAGGCGGCCAAGGTGAGTATTGCTCTTGCCTCACCCTTCCTCCGACCCTGCAAAGCGGGACGGAGGTAGGGATAGGCGGGACAGCAGGACAGAGTCCCAAAATCAGGACTGTCCCGCCCAAATTGGGACAGTTGGGGGTGGCATGCTATCAAGTGCTCTAACAATCACCTTCATTCCTTAATTAACAAAACTGCAACATGTTTTATTTTAACCAATGCAAAATTCTACATTATATTTTATATTTGTGTATATTCTTTCTGCATGAGGAAAAAAGAACTGAAGTGATCATGCACCTTAGTCAGCAGTGTATACACAAACAGTATTTAAATTGAATTCATCCAATGACGTCCAGTTATCAGCTGCCAAGGAACAAAAACATAGTATGATGTATAGCTAGAAAAAGGAGGCTTAATGTAATGAATCATATTAGTGACTTTCTCATCAACTTAGAAAGCCTGACATTTTGAGTGAATATAAGTGTTTTTTTCCATTACACAACATCATCAATGATGATGACTACAGCTCGGAGGTTGTCAGCTGTTGCTCAAAAGCAGGTGTTGTAAAGCCATATGCCCCACTGGTGGAGCTGGGAAGCAGTGTTTCTGCAGGCTGTAACTTCTCTCTGCTTCAGAATCAGTGTATCAGTGAATATCTTTGGGCATACTGTGCACAGCAAGATTTTGCAATGCAAGTTAGTAATGCTGAAACAAGCCTTGGTACAAATGAGAGCACAGGAATACTGGATTTAATCCTTGCAACTTGCACAGCAAACATTTCTTCTACAGATGGAGAGGAGGAATATGAATGGAAATCTTTCTATACCTCCTTTAAGGTATGAAAATATATTCAGAACAATTTACTTAGACTTAAATTTGAATGTTTGGCAGAAGAGGGTAAATGTGAAATGACATTTGGTGTATTGTGTGATCATAAATAATACATTAAGATTATTTCTTTTATATCCTTTCCTTATATATAATTTTAATCTACTATTTACCTATGGTAGCTGATTTATATATTCTGCTGTTTAAAGTTCATATTTTTAACCAAGAGTCTGTAACTAAGACGATGCATATTGACACATTTGTCTTTATAATTACATTAGAAAGATACAATGAACATATTTAATTTGCAAAACAAATTAACCTTATGTATGCATCTTCACATTAAAATGTATATTTTCCTGTATCTGTAGGAATTCAAAATCGATTGATAAACCATGTATAAAAGCTTGTAATCGATATGTGAAACATCTGAATATTAGTGAAATAGAGACATACAGATTCAATGTAATTCTTTTCTAGGTATTTACACAAGTGTAACAATACATATGCAAAAATATTAATTCCTTCATCAAAACAAAGAAAATGCAAGTGTTTAATCATTGAAATACATACAATCCAATAAATTAAATATGAAAGGGAGTTTTATAATACCAGGTATGTTAATGGATTTATATATACTCACTATATATAATATTATATATTATATATATATATACACGGTATATATGTGTGTATGTTTTCTGTTCTCTGTTTTGAAATTTGGCCTCAGCTGTAGTTACCTGTTGTGCTTTGGGATTTACATAATAGTGAACTCTTCACTCTAACCCCACAAGATTTCTTCTACATTAAGTATTTAAACTTTCTGAATGCTATAGTTGAGAACTCTACCATGTTTTTCCCGCACATGAAATCATAGAAAAAATGGTGGTATTTAACATCATAAATTTTAACACATATTTTTCTGTTTTACTGCAATGTTTTGTGCTTGAAAAATGTACCTTCTGATGAAGAAACATTCTATAGAATAGAACTAAAAAAAACGTGAAAATTCTTGTCTGTTGGTATAAATCAATTTCAGGTTGCATTAAGAGAGAAACAGACAGGGACAGCAAAGTGGTTTTCATTTTATCAGTTTATGCTATGATATTATATCCTGTGTGATATATGTCACATGACCTAGTCATTTCAATGTGTTAGTCCTGTTGATATATGTAATTGCCTGTTATTGTATTATTGCTTTATGTTGTTGCTGCTAATATATTTTTATTCATAGTTATAATGTATTGTTGTAGCCTTGTTTGATGTTCTGTCCTTGCCCCTCAAACTATCATCATACCCCTGTTCATCTCCCTGTTGCCTACATCAGCACATAAATGTTTCCCCGTTCAAGTAGTAGAAACCTTTCAGGATGATCTCTCACCTTCTTAAGTTACAAATCTACTGGAAACTTTGAAAGGAACACCTGCCGGTCGCATGTGATGCTCAATTGGCTATAGATAACAAATTACCAGATTTGTGTCCCCATGGTCATCCAGAGTCACCTTTGTGCTTAAAAATCCAATAAACTGTATCCAATACTGTGTCTTTTGCATCTTAACTGGTATGTCATATCATTACTGGTGATAAGGGTTTATTTGGGAGACTTTCCCTTTGATGAGCACATTTAGGTAGAGACCTATAGCTGGCTCACACTACAAGGAAGGTGGCACCGACAGCCACTGGTCTTCCTATGGACACCTGATTCCTGTTAGAATGTGTTCTGACAATCAACTTAACTTGCTTTTGGCCTACATCAACTTAATTGCTTTTGGCCTACATAAAGAGCAAGTAAAGTTTTTAAATAACGTTGGCTCCTCCAATAGCAGCAAAGGCTTGTTTTTCTGTTTCCCCTTGAAGTGCTCAGAAAATAGTGTTACCTACCTCTTTTAGTAACGCATTGTGTCTTGTCAGTAACTGGGCTATTTTAACATTTTTCTTAACAGTCACTTATATAACATTTGAGAGTACCAACTAAATGAACATACTTATTATGAGTATAATGTATATATCATATTTATTCTGACAATAACCTCTATAGTTTTCCTTTTCATCTGAAGTGTCAGAATAACTTCATCAATTTAGGAATAATGTAAAAATTCTGCTTGTGTAATTATATACAATGATGTTGCAAGGGGTGGAGGGGGGCACATCCTCTAGGGTTAACTTTGGGGGGTCTTCCCCCATAACTATCATAAACATATACTAGAACACAAACTCACTCTAGCACCCACACTATACACACACATACACACTGTCTCCCTTTTACCATCACCCCTGAGACTAACACCATATGTTAACATTCAAACTCATGCTAACACCGGATACTAACACACACTCTAAAACACATCCTCTCCTTTCTTTCCCTTCCCCTCTCTCTTACCTGATGTGCGGCCCAATTACCTTCAGTACAAGTAGCAGTAATATCACAGGGTCATATAATGTGCATTACGTGACCCTGCTTGGTGACTTGGTTACTGGGACACCTTTGTACCCACCTTAGTGCCCCTCCCCGCATGGCTCCTCTATATGATGCTTGGCCCTCAATCTTGAGCCAATGAATAGACTTAAATATAGTAACTGAGTGCAACTTCATGCAAGGCTATACTGAGATGTCAGACAGTACTCAATCCACCATATTTATATAGTAGGGTGGCGACTGTAGTGTCTGTATTATCAGTATTCCTTATTATAGGTTGCACTCCTACCTTTTCCCTTTTTGCCCTGTGTATAATTCCAGAAAACATCACTAAAATATATTTCTGCGCTTTTTTTCTATATAATCTAAATGTGAAATTACAGAATAACATGTATGCAGCTTACACAGGATATGGCATTTAGTTTTTCTAAGGAAGAAGTTGGCTTTGATATGTTTGTTATTGGTGTCAAACTTGGAAGAAAACCTGCACTCAACAAACAATACAGAATCAAATGTACTATAGCTAACCACAGCTTCAGAAGATATTAAAATATGCTCCTGAGGAAGCAATTCAAACGTATCAGACTAATAACTTGAAGCAAATATGAAGAACAGATGTAAAGGTCATCCTCCAGTATTGTAACAAATACATTGTGGAATGTTGGATTTGTATCTAAAATATTACATTTGTTTTTTGTTTTTGTTTTTACTGTCTTTGCACATGCTAATATTTCCTTATTTTCACGCACACACACATTTAGTGGTAACACATGCTGCTCTTGCACATGTTTCCTCCACAGCTACCCAATTCTTTCTCATGTAGCTCAGTTTTTCTCTCACAACTTTTATTAATACAGTATTGGCCTTAGTGTTTTCAGGATCAGTTGCAAATTAATTTGCAAAACTATTTGTTTTAAGACTGAATAAAATAAGAAGGACCTGTTCATTATTTTTCTTACTATAAATACATCAACCCATTTGTTTATAAACATGCTATGATATCCGGGAAGTTTTCAGGATGTAGACTTCATAAAACATGCACCAACCCTTATTTTATTAGACATTCAAACTCAGGTGATGCCCTAGGACTATCTCTGTCATATGGCATGGTATATGTGCAGTTCTCAGCAGTTCCCAAGAATTGGGACCCTGGGACAGCCTGTGATATCTTTGACCTATATGTTTGGCAGAGTAGGACTGTATCACTTTTAATAATGTCCAGTCCCAGCCTTATCAATGTCATTGGCTCAGTGGCAGAGTTAGTAAGTTAATAAGATTGCATGGAACGGTAGCCAAACCTGTGCTGTGTATCAGAACAGGCTAAACCCTTTAGTTTCATTTGCAAGGGCTTGAGGAGGCCGGTATAATTAATTGTTAATTAAAGTTAATTGTTTGCCAAAAGTCCAAAAATCACTTTAACCATATAATGCACAATGTAAGCTTAGCCCCTATAAAAGGAGAAGCTCATTGGTCCAATACTAATAGTACACGGGAAAGTCAATGAGCAGTCTAAGATATCATGGACTTCCAAATTGAATGAATTCAGTGTGTAATTTTATTTGATTACTGAATTACCATCAGGGGTTTAAGAATAAAAAGTACCCTGCCTTTAATATCTCAGATCCCAAGTTTATGATGACTTGGAATAATACTCTGTCTCAATGTTCATGTACCTTAATTTGCCAATTACTTGCTTACAAAGTACTATGATGCATGGCTGCAATTGAGACAATACAAACACAGCTATGTCTAAAGGCAACTGACCCAACGTTTTCTGAGTTTGAGATTCAATTATCCAAGCAGATGACAGCACTCAACGAAGAATTATCAGAAAAAGGGTTGATGATTGGCAACCGTATCTGAGAAGATCCTCAACACGCAAATCTAGAAATAAGAAAATGAATAATACATTTTCTACCTCAAAACATGTGAGCTTCAGCGATACCGATTATCAGAGGCAGAGAGTCAACTAAGTGCCCATCCACCATCTCTGTTCGTGCTTTCTTCCACATCTGGACAGTTTGCACAGCAAAGCTTAGTTTCCAATCCTCCCGGTTACCTGTGGGGTACCAAACACCTAACTGAAAATATGGGAGTTAAACTATAGGTGGCTAACAATAGATGATGTCTCCTTGTATTCATGTATACCCCCACTCAAAAGGGATTGAGGCAATCAAGTACTATTTGATGGAAAAATTAAACTTTGATTCTGTATTAGCTGACTTTATGGCTTACCCATAATTACTCTGTCTTTGCTGGATGTTATAACCTGCAACTATCCGGCACTGGGATGGGTGTCAAATTTACCCCTGTTCCTTGGTTGGTAGGAGTCTATTTACATATCTGGAGATGAAAATTGTTTCAAGTCATCTATTGTATTATATTTTCATTACATAGATGAACTGATAATTATTTGGCAAGGTGACCCGGACAAGATCAGTGATTTTCTCACTTACCTTAAGATAATAATTTTTACCTTTAGTTAACATTTGAATATGCCAACATTGTAAACTATCTGAACATACTCTGGTGGGTAGTGTCGCTACTGTACAAGTAACATAATTATAGATATATACTGAAAACCCAACGCATGTAACTCTTAAATTATTTTATCCTCATCATTTATCTAAAGGTATTCTTAATGTGCAGTTTATATGCCTAAAAAGGATATGCAGCATGGATGGGGAATACCAAAGACAAGCTAAAGATCTTATTAAGTGTTTTAAAGAGAGGGGGCTGCCCACTAAATATTATCCTGAAAGCCAAAAGGACAGTTGTACCAAATGGATTTACTCAACGGCACCCACAAAGAAAAGGATATATCAATCACGCCCTACATTTATTACTAATTACAGTGCTGAGTTTGAGGCAATTTGGCATATAGTGAAGAAATACTTACCTATGCTGAGTGTTAATAACCGTTTAATAAAAAATACTGAGCCAGACAATGATGGTGGTACAGTGTAACTCCCATTACTATATGCTGAGCCAGACCTAGACGGTAATGCAGCATAACCTCCATCACTATACATTAAGCCAGACATGGTAGGCCTCTGCCCTGGAAATAACCTGCCTGTGCCACCTCTGCCCCTAAAACTGCCTGCCTGTGTCAACTCTGTCCCTCCAAAAAATCTGGCTTTCCCATTTTTGCCCCTAAACACTCACTCACTCACTCATTCATTCATTCACCCATTCACTCTTCCAGATCCCCCTTACCTCTCTTGCAGATTTCACTGGTCCATGGACTGGGGCCAGGCAGATGTCTATGTGGCCCGACTGCCGCCTAACGCAGGCCAGCAGCTTCACACTGTGGAGCTCACACACTGTGCAAGGAAACTCTCTTTTCCATGGGCGATAAAAAAGTTTCCTCACACAGTGTGCGGGCTCTACAGTTGTAAGCTGCAGGCATGCGTTAGGTGGTCGCCGGGCAGCGTAAACATCTGCTTGGTCAACCCCCATTCTGAAGAGTGGCACCAGGGGTCGGAACTCCTCCCAAGTAAGGTACTGGGTGCCATCTTGATGACAAGGAGTTTGCAGTTGCCCATGGAGTAACTTTATTCTGTAATTGTAATTGTTTTTGAAAAATAGGAGACGGGATGTAGTAGCTTGTGTAATCCCTGTCATTGGGAAAGGATTGCTCCTACTGGGTTCTCTTGTAGATTTTCGGCAATATATTCCTTGAGTGCTCTGAATTCATGTTCTCAAAACATGTAGATGAGGTCAAATGGGCCTATAACACCCGGAAGCAGATCAACTGGGTAAACATTGGAACGGTGTTGGGGTAAGGAGTCAACCCGTGTTTGCTGAAGAAGTCCAGGAACGAATAATGCATGTGAGGAGGTTGGTACTGAGTTTCATGCATGGAAAAGACAGAAGGAGAGCACTCATCAGAATGGGAGTAGAGGTATCTCAGTAGAGATAAACAGAAGTCACAACAAGTTTGTGAATGCTAGGAAACTAAGCCCATAGACCAGTCAATGTGAGGGTTATGCCTCTGTAACCAAAATGTGTGGGTTTGTAATATGTAAAAAGTTATGCTTTTGGTATGTCTCTCCCTGCAAGCTAGAATCAGAGTATGGGTTTCAGTGCCAAATGTGTCATCAAAGTGTGTTTCCTTTATTAGCCCTGGTATTCCCTGCTGGCTTAGAAAGCAGCTACTTGCTATCGGCTGTAGCCTTTTAAGACCCCACTGCAAAGAAACAGATATGGGGCCACAACGCTAAGACACACAAACTCAGGAGTGATTACTTTGGGGAACAAGACGGCATTCATTACAGTCTTTTAAGTATCTAATGCTCACCTTGATCATAGTACATACAAGGATTGAGCCATCTGCGTCAGGCTTTCTCAGTGATAGAGAAAGGGCCATGGGCATGCCCAATGGGCTCCTCTTGTTCTGGTTCAGGAGTAGCAAGGGATGCTGGTCTAGGAATATGCCCTGTGTGAAGTATTTTGTTGTTGTGCCTTTTCTAAACGCAGTTCTCTGTACCTCCAATGCATGCTTATTACTACACTAATTGTGTCTCCTAAGGTCTCAGGAATACTCATTCTGGGTAGTTCATCTTTCAGTAATTCAGAGAGACCTTGGTTGAATAGGTTCAAAAACACAGGTTTATTCCACCCTGCTTATGTAGCTTGCTGCACTGAAACAGTGTCTCACAGGAAATGATAAACAACCAGAATTTGGACCCATCACCACTGAAGTTTCCAGGTAGCTTAACATGAGGTTAAGGAGTACTGGCTGTGAGACCAGTGGCCTCTAGAGGAACAGAGACTTAAGCAAAAAAAGTAGGTCATAGCTCATAGGTCTGGTTAAGTGCGGACACTTGTTGCATCAGAGCCGTGAGCAATTCAGCTACTCCTGTGGGATCCATAGGTGACTTGGTTATTCTGTCACAACTCCCAGGTCGCAATCCGGATCTCAAATGCAGGAACAGTTCATACATGGTACCAAGTGGGTTTAGACAAAAATAATGATCATGCGGTCCAAAGGTCTGGGGAGGCAGTGTCACAATCACAGTTGTTAGGCATGAGTTGAGGCAGGCAGCAAGAGAAGTAATCCAGGTACAATTCCAAAGGTCAAAGCCAGGGTCACACTGAAGCAGGGCAAGTACAAAGGCAGGGCAAGAGCACGGGCAAGTAGCACATAATAACAGTGGGGCAGTGGAATGCCCAAGCACTGATGATTACAACAAGAATAACCATATTTATTTATTTTTTATATACTGGTTCTATTCAAGTGATCTTTTGTCTCTCATTTTTTACTGTTTGGAATTTGAATCAGTAGCACCCCTGTTGAACTTTATAGGAGTGAGATTTTAATTATGTATTGTCAAGTCATTTTTCGAGCTGCAATTATAATGTAGTGTTTATAATTTGTAAATTACTAAATTATACCTAAAAATTCTGGTTCTGTATACAGTATGTGTCTTCAACACGACAAATGATTACCAAAACATAATAGATATACAGATGCAAATATAAACATACCAGCGTATGTGCCATCATTAAAATGATCTTTTATTTATTTTATTCTCCCCTACAACATTAGCTGCACAACACTGTCCAGCCGCCCTTATACTGTGCAGCAGCTGCTCACCCTCCATGCAACACAATATCCAGCAATTGCTCATCTGCTACACAATGCGCTATCCAGCAGCCGCTCACCAATCCCAACAACACATTATCCAACAGACAGTCACCGTGCAGGCAGTAGGCAGTTCACACTCATATTATAAATAATCACTGGCAGTGCAGTAATTGCATTGTCTGTATTTCTCCTTGAACTGCCTGGACAGAGATACAGCAGCTACACCTACTCTCCTTTACCTCATGTGCAGAAATAATATGCACTACTAGTCTCACTGTCAGCATTCTGTAGCCCTGCCCCTTGCTGTTTAAGACTTTTGCATACTGATATAAAGTGGCTGGCAGAGCTTTAACGAAAAATTTAGGATTATAGGAATTTTTAATCATACTAAGTACAACGCTCTCTAATGATAGTATAGGAACAACACTATGATTGTCTTTAAATCCTGCCCAGCTTGATAGTCAATTCCCATGATGACAAGGCTACTACTATACTGTATATATTAGACAGTTATATATGAATGCATCTGCTGCATTAATCTGTAATATTTTGTGACGTGGATATAGTGTCTGCTATGAATTAGGGATAGTTGCCCAATAAAAACATCATAGTTATATTCAATATTGTGTGCCTTAATGCACAAATGCAAAATGATGTTTAAGTAAATACTAGTGTGTGTAGATTACACAGAAGTCAAATAGATATCAAGCCAGAACAACACAGTACTGAATGTTAGCGCAAACAGGTTTAAATAGAATAACTGGAGCAGAAACAAAACAAGAAAAGGGTATTGGTACTAGTGTTAATGGATTATTTCTGAAGAATCAGCTTCATCTAAAAATCACCTTTCTCCCTTCCTTTGGGTCTGTACTTTTTACAAGACTTTTTAATTACATTATAAGTTTAAGGACATTTTTCATAATACTTCTCACTTAGTCCTTTGGTGTGCACATATTCATTTTCCCTTCTAGCTCTAATATTGTTATTTCAGAGATAGGGATGGGGGTTGGATAATGCGGAAGATTTTAAAAGGAACAAGAGAATTCCTATGCACAGTCTAGAATTCATAGGGATTTTTCATATTTTATATTGCAAATGGTTTTCTGCTTTCATAGTACATTTTATTAGTAGAACACAAAGTTGGTGATAACATTAGCACGTGTTAAGGCACACTGGTACAGAGGAGGGCTCTGTTGTTGCAAATCTTTTGGAGGGAGTGAGAAGGTGAGAGGCTTGGGCAAGGAGATACGTGGATATATATATATATATATATATATACACTGTGACTAGGGTGGCGCGAAGAAATCAGTGGTGTGGAGAAGTGCCCAGTGCGAGACTGTTTTCTTAATCCCGCTCCCGCTGAATTTCTGACCACTCCCACCCGCTCCCACAACATGTATTTCCAATCCCGCCCGCTCCCGCAATGTGTGTCCAATCCTGCCCGCTCCTGCAACATGTGTCCAAACATTCTGTCACAGATTTTACAGCATAGGGCTGTGCTAAAAGTTCAGAATAACAGACATAAAACATTGCTTTCCATTAACCGGACCATAAGATACACGAGGCTGAATATACAAGTAAGGCTAGGACAGACTCTGAAATTGAATGTGAAGAAGCAAAAAAAATCAAAACGCGCCAGCGTTGCGGGAGAGCAGGGGATTACCGGGACCTGCAGGTATATTGTGTGACCGCCCGCTCCCGCCAACAATACACAGAATACCGCCCGCACCTGCAAGTTCTTTGACGCGGTATTGATTTTTCTGACAGCCATCTAATATTAAAATAGTAGGCACTATGGCATCCGCAAGCCCAATACCTCAGTGAGGCTCTTCGCCCAGCCCCTTTGAAGGTGAGATGTGATGCTCAAGGATGGCTCACACAGAGTCAGAGTCAGTCTTGTGGAGGAGTAACTGGAGGGGGTCACAGAGCAGGCAAGGTAAAAAAGTAAAGTAAATAAAAAAGAGTTGGTGGTGATGATGGATGTGGACCCATAATGGGTCAGCCATATTTAAAAGGAGGCTGGCTCCCTACGGTGTCTGTAGTGCTGACATGATACTAAAGGGGGTGACTGGCTGGGTGGCATATACACAATATGGGGTTTAGCTGGGAGCAATACAAAAGGGTTTGGGGGCATTAATTCACAAGGGAGTGCTCGCGGGGGCACCACATAAATCAATACTAACAGGGGGGCTGGGTAGTTGGATAAACCCAGGTGATGGAAAACCCTTACCCTTAAAATTAAGGGGTTAGTAGATGCATTATTAAACACTCATTTACAGACACCAGACAAGCCAGAAGGTGTGTTTTTTTCCCTCAGAAATCTCATGGTGCTGCCACAACCAGGAGGGATTCCGGTTAAATGCATGCAAATAAGCTCAACAATGATCACCTTTTGCCTCTATATCCACTTTCTACATGGAACCCTTGAAAGTAATTGCCCGCTCTACAAGACAGTAAGACAGTAAGAGGTGCATTAGTTAAAAACATGAACCACACATTCACACTATTTAATGAAATAAAAATTGCAGGTATTAGTGACGGACCAGTCTATTCACCAGAAGTAAAGCAAATGTGAGTAATCCTAATTAATTAAACATGTATCTGCAAATATCAACATGACAAAAAAATCAACATGACAATACCTAAGTCCATCCAATCGACTACTTGATTCTTTTTCTTTTCTGTGGCTGTATAATTAATATTGCATGCGAAAGCAGAAAGTGTTTTTTTTATTGAATGTCAACTGACATTACTTGCCCACAATATGTCTTTATGGTTGCCTATATTGGGAATATTTTACTATTTTTGATGTAGTGTGACACTTTGCACGAGCTTTAAATCAGAAGTGCTTATACACCACAGTATTTTATGAAAAAAGAAAGAATGGATGATGACATGCACGTAGCCCAGGACAGGGAAGCCAAAGAAGAAGAATCTAGAACTGTAGGCAGCTAGTTTAGGGCAGGGAGGGAGCATCCATTGACATCATATTTCAATATGCTTTACATTTCCTTATTCATTATTCATACAGTACTGCTGGAACTGTACTGATACTGCTAGTATATTTCTTGAATGCTACATAGCACCATTTTTGGGATATAGGTGAAAGTTTTCACTCAGTTTTATTATGAGATCTAATTACTTGAATTAAATTAGCAACAGTTTGAGTTCTAGAAATATTTATTGACAAGCAAAGGCAATTAAATTGTGTTTTATCAATAGAAGTTAACCTTCTAATCAATGTTCCCTCTAATTCTTAGGTGCTGTGCGCAGAAAATTCCTCTTTTTGTGAGCACAATATGCTTCTGCAAATGTTACATTTAAATTGTTATTCTATATTTTTGGTACAGCTTGCTCATGGTAAATAACACTACATTATAGAGTGATAATATAGTATTAGTTACACAACAGTATGACTTACTGTAATGACAGCCTGTCTGACAGACAAGCCTCTGTCCTAATGTCCATTTTGCTCTGTCACACAGTCCATATAAAGTGAAGTTGATAGAGCTGAAAAAAATCACATTGCAAGGGGGTGGAGCTTTATATTTCCACCCCTTTTGATTCCACTTCCATGGTCTATTTTAAAGGTGAAATTCTCACTGCATAAGTAAATTATGAGCGAATCATGAGCGGAGGCTCCGGGCCGCACAAAGGATCAAATATAAAATATATATATATTTTTTTTATTGGGAAAAACTGTTGTACGCAGGGGTGTACCTAGAGTACCTGGGGTGGATCCTGTATGTGGCACCCCCCACACACAGAGCTTAAAACTGCATAGCTTCTATCGTTAGGCAAACATTGACAGTGGTACAGCATAACTGCTATCATTATATAATGAGGCAAATATTGACGGTGGTACAGCTTAACAGCTGTCATTATATACTGAGGCAAACATTGACTGTGTCATGTTCTACCCAGGCTGCGGAGCTGCATAGCTCTGTCTTGCTTCAGTTTCTCTGTTTTGCTTCAATCCATTCCTGGATTTCTCTATGCTCTGTCCTGTACGTCTGATTCCTTGATTCCAGTCTTGCTCTTTGCTTTAGCTCTGTTTCCTTTATAAGGTGTGCCCCACCCGTGTTCTGCTTGTCTCAGTCAGCGGTCTAAAGGTATGTCCTTCTTGGTTTTGTGTATAGATTCAATGTTAAGTTTATTAGTACTTCCGTAGGCAGGATATAGCGGTAGGACTCAACGTCATTGGAGTACTTTGGCGTAGTGGTGGGCTAAGCATACTATGGCCATATGTCGGAATCTCCAATAATTATCATAAAGTCCTAGGCTAGTTCCTGTATTTATGTCAGTCTGTGTTGTAACCTGTATCCCCGGTAGAGGGGTGTCCTGTTCATGTCTGATCTTGAGTATTCCTTCAGCGACCAATAGTGGAGCGCATATACATGGGGGAACAAAAATAAATACCAATAGTGTAATGTGTAAATCAAATAATAATAAAATGAAGTGTAAGATCCACTCACAAGTGGGCTGGATACATAAGGCCTTTGTCATATCAGCATACCTGGAAACTCTCCGAGTTTGACAGGCGGGAACTCCGACGACGTAAGCGGGACTGCCCGCCGACATCAGTGTGC
>VKOC01000006.1:8291631-8336884 GCA_009364415.1 Spea multiplicata
CCCTGGAGTGTGGTGGTGCCCTGTGCGGTCGCACAGGTCGCACACCCCAACGGCCGGCCCTGACTAACATCATAACACTCGAACAACTGATGCATTTTATAATGTTTGCCGTGCTTACTTCTGACCCATTTACGGTATTTTCTCGAATATCAGACAAGATTTTTTCAGAGCAAATGCTCTGAACAAAACCCCTCGTCTTGTATTTGAGGTCATTTTATAATCCGACCTTAGGACTAAGATCCAGATCCCCCGCAGCACTGTAGGGGACCTGAATCCTCCTCTCTGGCAGCCGGTGGACGTCTGCGCGAAGCACACAGACAACCTCCGCTGCTGCCCGGCACTTCTGCCAGAGCGCCGGCATGATGTGACCTTCTGCTGCTCCATCATAGAAGCCCCGGCGGAAGTGTGAGGCAGCAGCAGAGGTTGTCTACCCTGCAGAGGTTTTTGGGGGGGGGCGAGAGGAATATCAGGGGGGCAGAGGGACATATAGGGAGGTATAAGGCATATCTGGGGGTCAGAGTGGCAAGCCTGGGGGCAAAAGTACATAACTGGGGTCAGATGTTCATAACTGGGGGGCAGGTTGGCAAACAAAATGAAATAAAAAAATACAAACTCAATCATTTATTAAATATGAAAAAATAGTTTACATGTGCAGGTTGTCTTATAATCAGGATCGTCAAGCAAATATGGTATATAGAAACCTATAACACATGTAGGGTAAAGTACACAGCAGATCACTTTTCACAATAATGGAAAAAATGAAAGAAATGATAGCATATTTTTGTAGAAGCCATCATATGATTCACTATGTACAACGTGTCACTCAGCAGCTGAAAGATGTGAAGCTGGGTGGGTTTTTGTTATTTCAATTCAGGATTATCTTTTTCCCTTTCCGGAGTCACACACATTAGATTTTCTCTTTCTACTGTTGCTTGACTGTGGTTTGATTGAGTGATTTTTTGATACTGTCAACAACTGGGCAAACTCTTCAATTCTTCTGGGTACACTTGCACACAGACTTTAAACAACTAGGTAGGTGGGTTGTTCAGAACATTTTAGGGCACTAACCACAGTGAATTTAGGCATTCTCAGTTGTTTCCCTCTCTCTTAATGTAATCCTAGACAGACTTGATGATGTTGAGGTCAGGGGGTCATACCATCACTTTAACCCCTTAAGGACAGAGCTGTTTTTAATTTTTTGTACCCTTCGTGGCCGTTTGAACATTTCTGGAGCACTCATGTAATTTTCTCATTTACTGTACATATTATAAGTTATATGTTTTTTCAGGACAAGAAGGGCTTTCTTTTGGTACCATTATTTTGTATCATCTAATTTACTAAACAAAAGTAAAATATGTAAAAAGTTTTACTTTTACTGGAAACAACTTTTACTCATCTACAAAACATAAAGAAAAAACCTGCTAAATATATTATAATATTTGCCCTGAGTTTAGAAATAAGTAATGTTTTTATGTTTCTATTTCAAAACCATTTTTACCTAATCTGGTGATAATGCTCCCCCATGTCCTATTGGAGATATCGCTGATGCTGGTCAGTTCAATTTACCACCATCAAACCTTATATGTTTGAAACTAGACAGCCCATGCTGTATTTTTCCATGCACTAATTCTACTACCAGCCTTTATCAAACTATGTGGTAGTTAGTTTTTTGTGTTTTTTTCTACACACATTTTACTTCAGGAATGAATTTACAGCTCCTAGAATATGTCCCTGTCAAACACCCTAATACATGTTCACCAACATCTCCTGAGTCCCGTGATACCACCCATACATAGGTACTTGGGGCATCTTTGAAGCCGGCCAATTCAATTTACCCCCATTAAACATATATGTTTGAAAACTAGACACCCCAGGGTACTTCAAATACTGGTATTTTAACCCTTTCCATGCACTAATTATATTACCAGTTTGTGGTAGGCTAGATTAGTGCAAAGCATGAGGCCATCAACCACATAAATATATAGCATGATAGATGTCCAATTAGTCTATTATTAGATGCAATATCCCAGCACAAAAAGAAAGAGGATCCTCCTCAGCTTGGTAGGTCCAGAGGGCCTTGGTTCAAGATTCTAGACTAACAACCCCTGAAAATATGTCACTGACCTCATCCCTCAAAAAAGCAAGCAATTATCCTATTACTACCACTATCTAATTGGGCACTGTGGTAACTCTATTAACTGTTACTGTATCTAGCCAGAAGTGACAAATGCTTTGGAGAAAGACAAACCTGCAGATATTTTACAAACAACACAGAAGTTTACTGATTTTCTGTCTCGGTGTACCAAGGCACTGAAGACAATATAAGTTTAAATTTCAACCGTGCTAGTATTAAAGGTTATAATGTGATTTGCCTTACCCATAGAATAACTAAACCCAAATGATTGTGGAATTTAATTTTAAAATATTTTTTTCTTCATCTATACAATATATTACATTTGACATTGTGAAAGAATATAGTTTAATAATTAGCTACTCGGCCTTTGCTTGTACTTCCTTATACCCATTCACTTCATTTTTACAATAACTATTCATTCGCCTTTAATCACTGAAGTCTCAGGTAACCTATTGTGATAACCTTAAAAACTTATTATACATTTTTTTTACTAAGGTAAATACACTAGCACTGCCATGCTATTATAAACACTCTCAAATACCTTCCTACCGATATTACTTGATTTTCAGATATGTTGTGGCGTCTAACATGACAATGATTGCTTTGGAAATGTTCTTGTGGGCAGGGAGCGCATAAGGTGTTGTCACCTATCTCTATAGATCTGTCAGCACACACTGACAAATGAGAAAATGCAGTCTTTTAGAGCAGAGTAAAGGAATGTGTCTCCATGTAATCCCTTTGGTAATGACAGCTCCAACACAATCAAACACAGTTTTCGGAACAGTAGCAGACATCTTATTAGTGACTATAAATCATTATCTCTCACCATGTCAGTGAGCAAATAGTGAGGATTTTAAACATTATTATATACTTTTTTTAAAAAATAGCTCAATAATGTACTTTTATATGTATGTTAGTATTGTGTCTTTATTTGTGGCCCCAAGGCAATGATTTTTACTGTTTAATAACCCTTGCCAAATGAAAGGGTACAATGGCCATTTTCTATAGCCCAGCAACTACCTCCACTGCCCATTTGTGCGGAACAAGAGAATATTTAACATCTCCCATGATATTGTGGCTAAAGCTTTTATCCTCCACAAGATGTCATACTGACCAGCATAGGTTATAATTTTGTCATGAATAACAGAAGGTTTAAGTATTTCTGATCAGAGCACTATATTATTGCTAGTCCTTTATATGGATATTTGATCCATCATTGTATAAAATCAATTTAATGAATTCCATGTGCTTATCCTGTTGCATTAAAATGGGAAGGGGAAATATTTCTATTTGAGCATAAAATACAGGTTGGCATTGACAAAATCCTTCTTGTACACCCTATTCCAAAACCATGAGCATTAATCTGGAGTTGGCCACCCTTTGTAGCTATAACTGCCTTTATGCCTCTGGGAAGGATTTTGTAGTGTGTCTGTGGGAATGTGTTGCCACCCAGTCAAAAGAACATTTGTGAGGTCAGGCACTGATGTTGGACAAGAAGGCCTGGCTTGGTGCTTCATTTGATTCTATGGATTTTTAACAGGGTTAAGGTCATAGCTCTGTGCAGGCCGCTCGAGTTCCTCCACACCAAACACTTCAAACCATGTCTTTATGGACATTGCTTTGTGTGCAGGGGCACAGTCAGCCTGAAACAGAAAAGAACCTTCTCCAAACTGGCACCACAAAATTGGAAGCATACAATTGTCTAAAATGTATTTGTATGCTGTAGCATTAACATTATTTTTCATTGGAACTAAGGAGTCTAGCCCAAACCCTGATAAACAGACACATACCATTATCTCTCATCTGTCAAACGCTAGAGTATCCACTATGCATTCTGGAAAATAGTTTTCTCCTGGCAACAACCAAACCCAGATTTGTCCGTCAGACTTCCAGATAGTGAGGCGTGATTCATCACTCCAGAGAACACGTTTCCACTACTCCATGCTTTACAATACTCCAGCCCATGCTTGCCATAGCGTATAGTGATCTTGGGCTTGTATGCAGCTGCTTGGCCGTAGAAGCCCATTTCATTAAGATCCCAACACACAGGTAATATTGCTTCCAATATTTTGGGCATTTTGGATATGCTAACACAGTGAAAATTCACAAACTGATGTGGCAAAGGTGGCATCTTATGACAGTGACACATTTAAATCCACTGAACTCTTTATTATGACCAATTATATTGCCAGTGTTTGTCTATGGAGATGGAAATCTACATGCTTGATTTTATACACCTGTTGTTTTATACACCTGTTGTGGGTGGCTGAAACACCTAAACTCAACAACAAAGAGTGGTGTCCACATAATTTTGGTCACATGATGTATCTAGAACACATACAAATGGCTAGTATACAGCTGCCCAAAGTATTTTATTATGCAAAAACTAGAACTGTTTTTTAAAATCTAAAAGCAATAACATTGGTTGGAGTTCCCATTCCATAAGCTTAAGGACTATGTTAGTATGGTTGAAAAAATATCCAAAGCATGATTTGCATGACAAGGTCATTGAGAAGAATCAAAAGACATACCCACATATTTAAAAGCGGGAATGCATTGCACATTGTGAAACAGACAAGAGCTAACAATGTTATTTGCACCTAGAAAGGTTATCCAGATGAAAACAAATTTTGAGAGCTTCTCTTGAAACATACAATTTTAAATTTAGTACCTTCCCACCACTGTCTATAATCAGTTCGGTGTCTTTGCTCATTTAACCCACCAGCCCTATTTTCTTTTTTTTTTAATCAAATGTTTATTTATTTTTTTTCTTTGGGAGGGGAAAGGGTACAGAAAGAAAAAGGGGGATGGGGAGGGATAAAGGGTACATGTACAATAACAATTGTAAATGACGCCAATCGGAAAATATATTTCTCTGGTCAGCATATCCCAAAATATCTTAAAAAGACTTCAAAAAACAAAATCACTTGCCCCCCCCACTGTCACTTTGGACCCCAAGTACACCTGAGACACTCCCACCGAGGGCTACATGATTTGTGGACCATCAAGTGCAATTGGACACATATGACAGCCAATAAAACAAAGTGGCTGTATATGACTCTCTACTTCTTACAGAGGTATCGGATATGTCATCAATCCATCTAACCTCCTCTACCTTGGACATCCATTCCCTTATTCCCTCAAGGTTGGGGGACGTGCACTTTTTCATTTCAAAGGGATGAGGCATTTGGCAGGTGTCTAATAATATATTTCTTGTAGTGTGATATAGGGTGTGTAGTGTGGTGTAACAACATATTAATAGCCTGAAAGCGTGGGGAGAATCAGAGTGCTGTGATATGACCTGATAGATATCCCTCCAGTATGTTTGTATTGAGGGGGCATTCCCATCACAGGTGTAGCACCACATCTCCACCGCACCTGCAACACGTATCAGAAACGCTTGGAAACAAAAGATGCAGCTTTTGCGGTGTCCTGTACCAGTCCATCAGAAACTTGTAGTTCATCTCTTGCATCTTAGCGGCCTTTAAACTCTTATGTGTGAGGATTAAAATTTTCTTTTCCCGTCCGTGTCCATAAGTTGCGTGTAGCATGTAGTCTCCCACTTCCCACAGAATGAAGGTCTTGAAGTGTGCGTCATAGTCAAAATCATAGAGTAAAGCATGGATATGGCCTTATTTGGGGGAAGTGCTCTAGTGCACCAGCTCTCAAAGTCCATCAGATCCCTATGAAGACAGTGCTGGTTTGGGAGAGTAGAAATTTAGTGTGTGAGCTGATAAGTGAAGCGCTCCAACCAGGCAGCTTTAAATCAACATTCAATAGTGATATCGGGCGATAGCTTTGACCTAAACAAGGGTCCTTGCCTTCCTTGTGTATAATCGTAATTGTTGCTGCCAAAGTCTGAGGGTGAATCTAGCAACCCTCCTGAACCCAGCTGCTTCGAAAACACCTTATAGTATCCCAGGGGCTTCCGGGTTGTGTAGCCAGCAGAGCCAATGCAAGTCAGCCTGTTCGCGTGTAAGTTTGTTCTTAAGATAGAGTGTGAGGTATTGATGAACCAAATCACACTTGTCGGGTCGCCCCCATGGGTCTCCTGGTTGTCCAAATTGTATAGTGAGGTGTAATATTATCTTAGAGGGAAATGGAGATGTGTCACCCGCGCCTGTATTTTGTGAATGTATGTGTTCTTAGAAGTCGACCAAGTCATCGGTAAGATCTTAGAGCTCTGCAAATAAATCAAGATGGGATTGAGAGAGGAAGATGTAGTCCAGTCTTAAGTAGCATTTGTGTGGTGGGGCGTAGAAAGTAGAGTCATGAACTGACGGATGCATAGAGAGCCAGCAGTCTACCAGATGTAATGCTGCTAGCGGAAGTGAGTGGATGCTTGTGTCGCAGTGCTGGCGATTCCACCGGAGTTCGGCCTCCATGCCAGAAGAGTACGGAGCAGGCCTGAGAAGACAGATTCGGACAAAAAAGGGTGAGCCGTGGTGACAGCTTCCATGCTCCATCACCACTACTCCTCCTTAGCTGGTCTCTGGTGTCACAACCACAAACACCAAGGCACACACCACAGAAGTTCTTCTGCCCAGTAGCCCACCACCAAAGGAGACCCTTAGTAACAGGGAGCTGGGACTTGGATGATTCCAACAGTGAAGAGGCCTGGTGCCAGCAGATAGATAAAGGGCCAAGTGGGAATGCAAGGTACAGGAACCATGATAACAGGAACCAAGAACAAACACAGCAGTGGAGGAGTTAAATCAAATAGGAAGTCCTATATTTTGAGAATGTTAATTCTAGTCAATCGAAGCTGCAGTGTATTTGAATTATTTGCGTAGTACTATTACTAACTGACCTACCACTTGTTTATCCAGTTTTCTCTTTGGAGACTTTGTGAATTGCTCTTTCATGGCAACACAAATTGGAGGTCCAGGGTACAATATAATGTTATATGATGCTATGGGTCATTCTAGTGATTTTCATTGCCAGCTGTTTATATTTTATAAAATTTTATAAAACTAGAAATGGAAAATGATTCCTTTATTTTGAATTCTTGCATTTCCTGTGTAAAAATAGATATTACATTCAGTTAAATGCATGCTTTAAGTAAAGAAAGAAGATAATTTATTTACGTAAAATGCTCACATTTCTCATGTGTATCTAGATTACTTTCCAGAAGACGTTTAATGTTCAACAATCTTGCACATACAATGAGGATATTCATATTAAAAAATATATTAGTTTTAATATATTTTGAATAATTAGATTTCTTAAATGGAACATAACTATATGTATTTGAAATGTAATATAACTTTTTGGAATAATGCCTCCATAATACCTCTGAATGAAAAGCTGGTGCTATATATTATGTAAAAGTGTCTGTCCTGAAACAAGTGAGAATGAATGAGAAATATTTCTAACACATTCCACTGTCTTCCAAATTTGTAACACATGCTTTTAAGCAGATTCAATATAAATAATAAAATGAATATTGCATGAGTTCCCAGATTAATATTGCATTTGTATTATGTCACCTGTAACCTTAAATGCAGAATCAAATTATTTTTCTTCTTGGATATTATTAGTCATATGTTTTTCTTGAGTAATTGTTTTACAGAAACATTAATTTGAACAAAAAAAATGTTCTTAATGTTCCAAAAGTAGTACCAATCATGTCCACTGGCTCCCCGCTGTACAGAATGTGTGAAGGCACATTAATCTGTCTAGCAAGCTAGTGTGAAACTGACACAGGTGGCTTCTGGGTTCTGCACTGTACCACCAGGTAAGGTGCAGATCACTGAAGACCCACCTCATTATAAAGTGAGCAGGTCACAGAGGTCACAGAGGGATCAAATCTGTATTGTCACATTGTGAATGTGAACTGGAATGAGCATTTGAAGCGCATAGCTGTGTCCTCCACATTAAAGATGGGAGAAAGCAAAACATATTTTATGTGCGACTCATGACAAACGAGTGGAAACTCAAACCCTCACCTGCTAACTGAAATGTAATGCTTTTTGCACAAACGGCTTCAGAAGCGCAGCTGCAGAAGCTAGGTATTAACACATGAACACATTTTTTCTAAATGTTTATTTTGCAAGAATTTCTACTGTCCTGACATTCAAACAGATGGTAATGTATTAATGACATTTTATAGGCAAAAGGAGAGGATCTGCAGTATAAATACAAAACTCCTGTAAAACAAAAATAGGAATTGCAACCCTACTGTATGACCTAGATGACATTTTCTTTACTTTTTGTTAAACTATCAAGGTTCACTCCTGCTTGTATTGGCCTGTTTGGCCCTTATGTGGCTGTAGGTCTGGGGAAGTAACAAATGTTTTCCAGTTGTTAATCTGTTTAAAAACAGGGGGGTGTGGTTACTCTCTAACAAGATGGACGCTTAATTGTCTAGCTCTGCAGCGACTCTCCCCTTAAAGAAACAATTCTGCACCTGAGACCAAGCATGAGCAAAGCACACAGAGTGTGGAGTACCCCTAGAATGCAAGGACCTAAAGACTGGCCCCCATAGAGATTAAGTCTGAAATTTTCTTCCATGCTTCGATGACATCCGACACCAAAGGCATGACTTTCAAAGTGGCGTGTGAAATGTGTATGGGAAAAAAACACACAAAAGAATACTATGCCAAACGTTGGCAAAGGCTGCATGGAAAAATTTAAATACTTGCATTTGAAATACCCTTGGGTGTCTATTTTTTTTAAAAAATATTTGATTCCACGTAAAATGAAATGACCAGCTTCAAAGATCTCCCAAATACAGCATAGGGTCAAAATTCCAATTTCAAAAATGCACACCTCCCAAATGTGGCCTTTTAGTCCCCAAACAACCCAACAAACCTATGCATGGGTGGTATCACTGTACTCAGGAGATGTTGCTGAACGTGGTTGTTATTTGACAGTGACATTTACCAGGAGCAGTAAATCCATACCTGAAGTAAAATGTGTGAAGAAAACGCAAAGTTTAGTTTGACAAAGGCTGGTGGTTAAAACACTAGCATTGGAAATACCCTGTGGTGTCTAGTTTTCTAGTTTTCAAACATGGTTTGATAGGGTGAATTGCAGTGACAGGCTTCAATGATGTCCCAAATAGGACATGGGGCAGTAAAAACATTGGGTACTTCTAAATTCAGTACAGGTATTAGAATCTATTTAGCAAGTTTTTTCATTACGTTTGGCAGATGAGTAAAAACTGTTTCAAATAAAAGTTAGAAAATGATAATGAGTGTGGGTGAGAAAGAAGAAAATTACAGCTGAACAGTAACACAGCAAAAACAGCCTTTGTCCCAAAGTGCACTACTGGTCTTGTCATTTTATATACCGTATTTGCTCGATTATAAGACGACACCTCAAAATCTGAATATTCAGGAAAAAAAGAACAAACCTGAATATAAGATGACCCTATAAGAAAAGTTTTACCAGTAAACTATGTAAACTATTTTTTTAATAAAAGCTATGATTGAGAAAAATATTTTGTTTTTGCTCCGAAAAATACCCCTCGTCTTATAATCGGGGTCGTCCTATAATTAGACCTCAAATAGAGGTCTGACTAGGAGACTAAGATCCAGACCCCCCCCAGCGCTGCAGCGCTGACAGGATCCTCCTGTCAGCTAACCTCAGCTGCTGCTGGCATTTCCACCGGAGCTTCTGTCACCGAGTGCCGGCGAAAGTGCGGGCAGCGGAGGTTGTTTACCCGCATTGCGCAGCGGGGAATTCTCTTCTCTGGCAGCCGGCGAACATCCACTCGATGGACGCAGAGAACCCCCCACTACTGCTGGCACTTCCGCCGGGGCTTCTATGACGGAGCACTGGCGTCAAATGACCTTCCGGTGCTCAGTCATAGAAGCGCAGGCAGAACTAATGCCGGCCTCCACCCGCTGCCCCCACCAGACACCACTGGTCTGGGGGGGGGGTTATATGGAGGGAAATAAGGCTCTGCCTTATACTCCCCTATATGCCACTATGATATGCCCCTGGCATATAGGGGTATAAGGCATTTCTGGAAGCAGAGTGGCATATAGGGGGTTAAAAGACATATCATGGGGCAGAGTGGCATATAGGAGAGTATAAGGCATATCAGGGAGGCAGAGTGGCATATAGGGGGATATAAGGCATTTCTGGGTGCAGAGTGGCAAGCCTGAGGGCAGATGTATGTAACTTGGGGGGGCAGGTTGGCAAATAAAAGGAAATAAAAATATAAAACAATTTTTCTCAATCATGGCATTTATTAAATATTAAAAATAGTTTACAGGAATTAATATTTACTAGTAAAACTTTTTTCCTATAGGGCCGTCAAGTAAATGTGTTGCACAATGGACATATTGTAAAACTATTATAGATTTGTGGTGCATAATATTACCATTCCATAATTCAACATATGAATCCTCATTGTTTGCATTTTATACTACACACATATCTGGAAAAAATACAATGTATCATTTCACTGTTTTTGGCATTAGTATATGTGCTGCCAAGAATAGTATCAAATGTGTATTTCCATAATTGTTTGATCACCTAGAAAAGCTCAATTAATTTTTTTTTTGGGGGGGGGTTCTCAGAAGTTGATATCTTCTATTTACATCACAAAACCTGCACAAACTGGATGTAGGGTGCAACGTCTATATGGTGATGAAATTATATTAAAATAAAGATGCAGAGACATGGAGATAAAATGTTAGTGTTATTGAACAGTATAATAATTTATCTTAACCTCTAAGGACCATGCTGCTTTTTACCTTTTGTACCCTTTTGCGGTGCTCGTGTTTAGATGTAATTTTCTCCTCACCGATTTTGTGAACCCACACAAGTTATATATTGGTTTTTTTCAGGACAAGAAGGGCTTTCTTCAGATCATATCATCTAATGCCCTATAAAAAAAATTTTTTTAACTCTTTCAATGTTGATGTTCCATTGGAGCACAGCATTGACTGATATTTAGTCCCCACAAGCTTGTGGGGACAAATGTTAACCCCTGCAATGCCACGAATGTGTCATACACAATTGTGGCATTGAAGGGGTTAACGCTGCACTCTCATGGAGCGATCAGGCAGCAGGGGAGGGTTGGGGCTGGTCTCCACACTCATGGGGAGACCAAAGAACCCTCTCCCCTTTCCCTAAACCTGCCTCTGGCAGCTGGGACTCAATTGCTGGTCTATAGACCAGCCATTGCAGGGAGGGGAGTCTTTGATGACTGCTATAGGCTTCCATGCAGCAGGGGGGTGTTGGGTCAGGTCCCCACACTTGTGTGAGGACCCTTGTGTGAGGACACTTGTGTGAGGACCCAATCAACACACAACCCCCTTCCCTGAAGCTGTCTGTGGCAGCTGAAAACACGATTGCTGGTTTTGCAGCAACTGCGTTTTCAGCCTACAGGATCACTCCGTGGGAGTGATCTCAGGCTCGGGGGCGGGCTTAGAGAGGCTGTGCTGTCTGCCCAGACTACTGGGCAGACAGCAGCAGCGCCCCGTGTGGTGACTCAGCCTCTTACATCCACAATTTTTTCTGAGAGGCTGACAAAACCTAGGCGCCAGGACAAAATTCTCTGTCGCCATGGCAACCTGGCACCTGGGATTTGTCGAGCCCTGCCTTATATACATGTAGAGTATACTGTAAATAGAATTAATGGATTTGTGACCAGTGTAGATTTACCCATGACCCAACTGATTTGGCTTTAACCGAAGCCAACTAGCCAACAGTGGGTTAAAGGTCTGCCGTTCATACTGTGTTAAAACATTATATGAGATTGGCTTTGCTTCTGACCATAGCTCTACTAAAGCTAGGTAGATGTTTCTGCTTGCTATAAAGTTACTCTGAATGAAAAAAATTCAGCTGCACAACCCCTAACAAAATTCAAGAACGTAAAAACCCTTAACCCCTGAATCTTATTACTGGTAGTATTAAAATGAAAGCACACATAGGCCCCAAGCATGTTGTTTACAGTAGAAACTCATACTGTTTATGTGACAGAAAATCAGAATATAAATGGAGCACAGTTCACCTAAAATGGATTCAGTGTTCTCTAAGTAGACTTGGACAGGACATTTCATTTGGCATAACATGGTGGCCCTGCCTAAAGTATTGACTGGGCAAGCACTGAATATTTATATTTAATTTGCCTCAGTGGAACGGTACATAAACAGTAGATACACCATAGTCAGAAAGAAATTGAAATCCACATGTAAATACAGAAACTGATATTTAGTGCTGGTCAATGATGGCTATTATAAAGAACAGCTAGGCTGGCAAAGACATGTTAGGGTTACTTTATATATGCAAGGTATTCTTAATGTAGTCATTGTGACACCTAGGCAGCTGTGAAGAAATGTGGTTGTTTTTTTTATGGAATACGTAAATATACACTCTAAAAGCCTTTATAAATTTAAGGATATTCCACTTCCTATTTCATAATTATTCCAAAAATTAGCAAACTCTTTGATCTTTTTTCTTTGTGCAAACCCCTTTCATTACTATGTTCACTGAGATAATAAAACAATGTTACAATGCTAGTTTAATCATATTATTTAGTTTTAAACTAATATAAAGCTAAAAGGGTCTTGGTGTTTTCATAAAAAAAATTCATTGGCATTTCAGGTACAGATCCTGCAAAAGGTCCTATAGGAGATGTTTAAACTCAGCAGGGTCTTCATTTGTTTGGTGCCGTAAAGGTAAATTACGACTCTTACATACATTTTTGGAAAATAGTTTGTTTTTCTTTGGATATAGAATGAAATGAGTATGGTTACAGTATCTGCATCCATTTATTGACATTTTGGAAAGAGTTCAGAGGACGACTACTGAAATGGTTAATGGTTTGCTGGATAAAAAATATTAAGAACGGCTAAGAGATATTGATACATATAGATTGGAGGAAAGAAGAGAGGGCAGATGTGATCAAACATTTAAATACTTAATGGCATTTAATAAAGTACAGGAGGGAAGTTTATTGCAAAGGAGGAGAAAGTTTTACGTTACTAAGAAGGTGGTAGATAAGTGGAACAGCCTCCCAGCAAAAGTAGCAGAAGCTAATACAATAAGAGAATTGAAACATGCATAGGCTAGGCAAAAACCTTTTCTGAATCTAAGCCTAGACAAAGGACTGCTTGAAGTCTGAGTCTTTACATGAGGAAATACAGGTTGAGTATGCCTTACGGAAAAGTGAAATGATCCAAAATCCTTACTTTTTTTTAAGATAAGGGAAGTTCAGATAAGTGATACTCATGACAGGCCAGAAAAGAGGTATCTGACCTCTGCTGTAGTCCTGAACAGGAGAAAGCACGGATTCATTATCCAATATTTTCCCTTATCCAAAATACTTCTGGTCCCAAGCGTTTCAGATAAAGGATACTCAAAATGTATGGGCAGACTGGTTCTTATCTAACATCAAATTCAATGTTTCTGTGCTTTAGCTGGTAACTTCCCAGGGCAGACTACCCGGAGTTTTCCCTCTGTGGCTTTCAAGATGGATAGCCATTGTAGGGGCGAAGCTAGTCAAGCAAGTGGTGTGGCTAGCACCAGCTAATATTAAATTGATTGAAAGTACGAAGAGAACAGAAGAAGTTATGAGATATTTAAATAATAACAAACAGAAGCACATAAAGAACAAAATATGTATTGTTTGAAAACTTTGAAATGCAGAAAAGATAATGGCAAAGGAGGAGGAGAACATGTCACAGACTAAACAACCCACCTTACATGTTTTGCATACAGAATTCTAGGAATTACCTTGGCTTCCATTATTGTCTACTTTTTACATTATACATTCTTTCTAAAAAAAAATATATTAAATGCCAGTAAATCTTAAAGTTAAGTAAAGTATTAAAATATGTGAATACAATTTCCTTCCGAAATGTAAATGTACAATACATTTGGCAATTTAAAACTAATTTTTTCTTGTAGCCATTACATATATTTTCTATATGTTTATTGGACCAAATGAAAGGACTAGGAAATGACACATTTATGTAGAAACTGAATTGTTTCTGCGTGAACAAACATTTATCCATTTGGCACAATTTTGGTATCAGTCACTCAGCTCATAAAAGCATAATTGCTCTTCTTACAGATTTAAACGACTATAAATTGATGACTTTAGTGTTTGTACCACTAGGTGTACTATGAATAGATCTCAACGCCGAAGCCAACGCTAATAAACAGCCTGAAAATTGCCCTTAATGTTTTAAGCCACTGTCTAGATTATTGTTATTTCTGCATTATGTCATGTGGTGCCAGGTGCCAAAAGGTTCTTCGTATAACTAAGTGTCTGTCAGTAAAAGGCAGGACAGATTCGGCCAAGTTCTGTTTCAGACATACCAATAGGTGTGGTGAACCCTTTCAAAGATTCCTTTGGATCCTGCTACTGATACAGTGCAATATATGTCATTTGATATTTACCAGGTTTGGCAAATTTCAGTTTGGCTTGGATATTTGTATATGTATATTGGCTGGCATTATGTCCGCACCAACATGATGAAGACATCTAATGAATAAAGTCACGCCTAGTGGCAAGACAGAGTAATGGATTGTGGCTGTTGGCCTGTCTTACTCCTCTTTAATTCCATTAATTTCAAGGCCTTCATTCTATTAATCTGTCTTCTTATTCCAACAAAGTGTACTCTTTGACATCTGGCAGTGACACATATTACGCACATGTGTAAGAAAAAGTGCAGTCTTGTCTGGTTTGAGCTTTCTTTACAGTATGTTAACATTGAAGGACACCATACTGAAACACTTAGTATATATGTCGTGATTATTTTTGCAGTACAGCTATACAGTATATAACTGGATATTGCACAAAGGTATCTGCACTAATGATGTGACTTTGCAGTTACAGTATTATTACAACAAGTTGATAGTAGTAACATACAAAGAGCATGAATAACAGAATTGTGGAATCTGCCACTGGATAGGAACTATTTGGCCCCTTTTTCAAAATCCTGAGATGACAGTCATTGATCAGTGAGATTTCTTCAAGTGATAACCTCAAGCGTGAATGCAGTAGATTTGTATTTAGGTTTTTGTCTACTGCAAGTTCAAAGCAAGGAATCCTAGACAGAAAACACAAAAATATGACATAATGTTTTGTAGTTCTGTAAACTTGGGTTGAATCATTCAAAATGTAACATTTTCAAAAAGGCATGGACCAGTGGTTTACTGCCTCAGAGACATCCACATGCCTTGTTACAGACAATGGCATCCATATACAGACACTGTGCCCACCAGTGGGCGTAGGCCCTAGTAACACAACAGTAAAGCTGCCTTCTCCATGGCCACAATCCATATCCCCATGACTTAAAGGTGTAAGAGAGTGAGCAGTGTATGGAGACTGTGCCGGTGTAAATGGGCTGGCTGGGGTGATGAGAGATCTCCCTTGCACCCAGCCCATTCAGAAGCGGCACACTGGGGGATCAGATTACCAAAGAGTTTTACGATCTGCCCTCCAGTGTTTCACGTTTACCCAAAATGTAATTTCTATTACTACTTCTATGTTTAATCCTTTCTTGCTCTATTACCATAGCCTTCAGTTTTCTTGCATCCTTATTATGATCCTCACGAAAATGTCTAGACAACAGATGTTTTTTAACTTGATATTATTTGCAATGTTAATACAGTCATTTTTTAAGGGACTGCTAGTTTTCCCAATATACTGGAGACGGCGCATTAATATTTTTAAAATTTCGGTTGTTTTTTTTTAGGCAAATTACTTTGATTCTCTCAGATATACACTGGATCATTCCAGAAATATACCAGAAACGATCCAGAATAGTCTTAAGCTCAGGAAATTTATCAGAAATGGTTTGTGATGAAGGAAAGCGCAAAATCACTCTCACCTTTTGCAGTGTCCTTCACCAGATAACCATCTGATTAATCCTCCATATTTGATCATTAGAAATAAATATTTAATTCAAATATCTGGTTTCCTTACGTTTACCAAAGTTCTATGTATTCGCATAAATTTACCCCTAGGGATATTATCTATAACTACTAGCCTATAAATCCATATTTTGTTCAACCATAACAATCTTCAATCTTAAAAAAAAATCCTGATATATAATTTGTATGAAACTCATCTACCTTTATTTCCAAATCTAAAAATGTAATAGCTTCTTAAATATATTTAGATTACCACTACCGCGATAGTGACCTCCCTTGTCTTCTAAACAAATTTGTGAAGCTGGGGGCAGAAAAGGTCCCCAATGAAATGCTACAGGTCTGCTAAAAATAAAAATTATTTTACTGCAAAATAAAATACATATTATCACAGATTAAATGTCTATGATTAGAATCAAGAAAAGTAAACATATTAAGGAACAACACTCAACCTCAACACTGTCCTTGTGACTTATGGGGGTGAACAGTGATTGGATATTAGCCATTACAAGCCACATATCATCTTATCATCACTTTACAATAATAGCACTTACTGTTGACCAGGGAATATCTAGCAGGGCAGAAGTTCCGCTAAGTGACTTGTGGCAAACATGGCATCCTATGAGAGTGCCACATTTAAAGTCACCAAGCTATTCCGTATGACCCATTCTACTACCAGTGTTTGTCTATGAAGGAAGCATGTTTATGTGTTTGATTATATATACCTGTTAGCATTTTTTTTGCAGATTATCCCCTTAAGGACAATGGGCGGTCCCTAAACCCATTGAAAACAATGCATTTTGAGCCCGTACATGTACGGGCTTTGTCATTAAGGGGTTATATATAGCTGTAAAAATGGTTTCCACATACTTTTGGACATATAGTATAAGGTAGATAGATAGATAGATAGATAGATAGATAGATAGATAGATAGATTATACTGTTATACTGGCCAATGATATGGAGGACTTGAGTCTACAATTATCTGAATTAGGCAACATTACTTTCTTTCCCCTCTTGTAGCTTTCCCTTAAACGCCACAAGCCCACTGAAAGCAAGATTGTAAAAAATGTATTCAACCTCATTTCAACTACTTTCGGAGATTTGCAAGCAATTTAATTAATTAATATTTTGTCTTATTATGCTTTTTTTCCTGTATACATACTAAATATGTATGAATGAAGTATCCTTGATATCCGGGCCAGGCTCTCCACCCATTTCACTTAACCCAAAAAGGATAGGCACCAGAAACATGGGTTGAAAAGGCCACAGCCAATTTTATTTATTAACCAAGTCATTGTCACGCAACCTTGTTGTGTTAACAGGGCAAAGACTACCAAACTGAACACATAAATATAAAAAATAACATCAGTAAACATAAAAAATTAAGAAACCCATAAAGCCTACCAGGCAAACTAGGAACCACCACACAGGGGAGGACATACCAAGATGCCCAAACCCAAACCTCAGGTTCCTAGCACCACCTACCAGGAACCTCCTACCAAATGCTCTCCCCAGAGCATTCACATCCCCTGGATGCCTGGTAAGCTACTGCCAAAAGCCTAAGTCAGAGAGATCCTGCAGAACAACCCTCCAACACCACATGCCTTACAACTACCCCCTGGCGCTTAATTCCGATTAAAACTCGCTTATTCACCTTGCTCCACAGTCGCTGCACAGGACATCGGGGAGCAGAGGCATTGAGCCCTCTTCTGGGCCTGCAGTTACTGAAGCGATGTCTTTAGCCCCACCAGGGCATAGCTTGGTCCAGCAAGGGGTCCAGTTGATAGCTGTCCTGACACCCTCCAACAGCTGCTCCACGTCCTGATCAATGGAACCTGCAACGCCAGAAGGGAAAAGAAAAGAGAGGTGAGAGAACAAGAAGAAAGGCCAGCCACCGAACACAAGGGACCAGGACAGACAAACAACACCCAGTAAGGTGACAGCAAAATGGGCATCAGTCTCATGTCACAACCCCTTAAATAACTACCCCCTAAACCCCAAGCCCAACCTACTTAAATTGGTGACAAGGCCTAGCCCTACTTGAGATCCCAGTCAGGGGCCATTCTGGCCCCTGTGGGCATCATTTTGGGAAGATTGTTTCTTTTTACAAAATGTTGATGTTTACTTTTTCAAATTCACATTCCCTCCCCACTAGTCTTCTACAGCCGTAACTCCTCCCCATTTAAATCCTCTCTCTTAGTCATCTCTCTTTCTCATTTTGTAGCTTTCATAAAATACCACAAACCCATTCTGACACAAGCAGTAACACAAGCAGTAACCCACCCAGCCAATTATCCATTCTTTTTTACATCCTGAAACCTACCTTTCTTTTCTGGTCCCTCATAAGCCCACCATTCTTGCTAAGAACTTTATGTAAAGGTCCCTTAAGGCTAGACAGCATGTCTACACACTAGAACACTTACATTTGCCCACACTCACACTTACGCACATACTCACTCTTAACACAGTAACAGTTACTCTCATACACCCTTACATTAACACACATTAACACACACATACACATTCCCTCAAAAACACACAAAAACATACTCACTCCATCACATAAATGACACATCACCACTCTATCAATGGTACCTCACAAATCACACCTCACCACACTTCACATCTCACACATCTTACATCACACCCTTACCTTGCATAGAGCCTTTTCCTGTAGCTGCTCATACACTGTGCGTATGCTGGCCAGGTAAATCAGACCAGCCCTGTTTGAATTATTTTGAATCGGCCAAATGCCTCCCAGACCCGCCCACCCCACCCTGAAACAAACATTACAGCTTTTGGTGAATTACTCCATATTCTACCCATGTTCGGAAGTAACTAGATAAATTAAAAAATCCTCTTGTTTTTTCCATTTACTTGATTTTACACATTTCTAACCAAAATGGTTACTAAGTATCTAATTGTATATTTTAATTCAGGAAATTCAATGAAGAATCTTTATTTGTATGTAAATAGAAATTGAACTAACAAAATACAACAAGGAACTAGTTGACCTTTTTGCGACATAATCACAGAGGGTAATCTGCAGTAGAAAAATAACTTTCATGGAAAAATAATTTCACATGTCCATATGATTGAAAATAAATGAAAGAATTCTAATTTTAAACCATGGCTCATTGGTATTTTCCAAATTTAAAGGTTGTATTCCTTCCAAAATATTAAAGGTCAATACATTAAACACCTTTCATAATGTGTTAAAGCACTTTTATAAAGCCCTGTATGGACTGTAAAAAAAGTTATGCAGATTAAAGTTTACAGAGCTGCTTTTCATTTTAATTCTCTTAAAATATTAGTGCACTTTTTTTTTTCTTTTCCTTAACCAATATGGCAGAACAGTAATGCCAACATTCCATTGTGTTACACTCAAACCATCATGGAAGTCCCTTTAATTTTCAAGGTGTCCCTCTAGCAAATGCATGGGGGATTCTAAATATGAACCTTTGTCATAAAGAATAAAAGGACTTAAAGTTGGAATGTAGTGTTCTGTACATTACCGGGGAAAATACGAACAAATTATTAGGTCATAATTCATGTCACCATGAGCATACCTGTGAACTTGTGGGCTCTGGGTACCCAGAACCTGCGGGATGCGGTCAGGACTGCCCACTGACATCAGTGGGTGGTCCTGCAGACTTCAAAGGGCGGCCCCACCGATGTCGGGGGCATTCCTGCTGACATCCCGGGAAACGCCCCACATTTAAAGGGGAAATGAGTGGGAAGTGGGGTGTGTCAAGACCCTGCAAACCAGAGAATTCAGGTGTTGGCCCGGAGAACCGGTGCTTCTCGCAGAGTTCTCTGGGCCAAACCCATGAGTGTTACTAATATGAAAAAACTTCTTTAACGTTCCTTAACCTCTTTAATTTATATTTTAGATAAGTTTAGAAAAGCTTTTTGTGCTTAGATTTAATCTCTGTGTATTTTATTTTTTGTTGCTATGCAGTGAGGATATGAGCAGATGAATCCAGGTAAGTGAGTTGCTTCTTGTTTCTATAAAATGTTAACAAACTTCATGACACACCGCAAATAGTTATTTGCATTCAACTTCCACAGTGTTCCCAGTATTCAGAATTTTCTATGGTCAATGGTGTGAAAGCACACATTGACTTACTGAAAACATATTTGCCAAGAAATGCTGTTCAACCTAGTGTATTCTGAAATTATTCTGAAAGTCTGATTTGAAGTAAACTGTGCACACTGTATTTAAGAAGAAGGGAAAAATCCAATAGCTGCAAATGAGAAACAGAGCCATTTTATCAAAGATGTTGGTGAGACCAAGTACTTAGAGGGTTCTAGACAGGAACTGACAGAAACAGACCTACTGCTGTGGAAGCACAGACCTCCCCTACAGTTCCTATTTGGTTACCTCTCGATGCACTGAAGCTGAGTGCCACAAGGAGGCTTTTCATTTAAGGTTGGTGAGGGTAGGTGCCAGCTGTGCCCAATCTTACATCCTGGCTGCACAACACCTTTAGCTACACCCGATTTGGACACCTGAAATACTTTAGGGTATATAGTATAAAGGGCACTACTCAAATGTTTGATTGGTTGTGTGTATTTATGTTGTGATTTTTGCACATAGGATTCTCATGGTCATATATTGGTCTCACTATAGTGAGTAGTCTGTCTTCCATCTGCTTTAAAATAACTATAATATTAAAGGCAGGTTTAAAACACATGTAGTGACAATTAAAAATATGATTATCAGAAGAAAATAGGGACACAAAAAAGGGATCAACAACATGTTTGTTTCTATCCTAATTTTTAGTGCTCCTAATACTAATACTACATTGACAAACAGAACAATATGCTCATAAGCAAAAGAATAATAGGAACATGCAGGGTTAGTGTAAGAATAACCCACTGTTGACAAGAGACAAAATTTACCAATGTCAATTCAAGTTGTAAGGTATTATCACCTAGTATATATATTTATTCCAAATAAATCTTGCCTTGGTGGAAAATGTTTGACTTCCCTATACTGTCTATCATGATCCTGTCACAGCTGTGTTTAATATCTAGAACACCTTCAGGGGGTTGTGAATCACTGGAGCCATAGAGCATAGCAGCTGGCGAGCCAAAGGTTTGCGATCAGTGATTTGCATTTTAACATTATACAATCTCTTATTTGCATTAAGTAGTGTGGTAGACATACGAACACAAATTAATTGTCAGATGCCTGGTCTCCAACTGGCTCCTTCCTCCACCGCTGCCGACTGGAGCTCCATTGAGCATTCACAGGGCAGGCCACAGCTACTAGTCTGCAGTAGGCATCTCCTCCTGCAATTGCTGCATAAAGGAGGCCCATGTGCACAACAAACAGGCCTTGGACTCTATGCTAATGCTAGCAGGATGTTGCACATGTGAACCTTCTGCTATTAGTCAGCCAGCTTCTGATGAGGGTCTCACATGTGCTACAGGTGAGTAGTAATTACCTGCAGCTCTATGTAATCGCATCCCACCTTTCAGTCAGTTGTCTGAATCCCTTGTTCCAGCTTTGGAGCAGTCAGTTACTTACCCCTTGCTCATCATAGGACTTTGTTGTGTGATTATTGGCCCCTGGCTTGTCTTTTGTTGCTGCCGATTGTCTCCTACCTTGAAATCTGCAACATCTTATGCTCCTGGTGAAAATGCCAGATTGTTGACCGAACCTTGAATAGATCCTTCATAACCTCTTGTGAGCTCTAGTTAAGCCAAGGACCTATGTCACAGACTATGTCAAGGTATGAACCACTATTTCTCTTTTGTCTGAGGCGCCAATTGTTTAGTCTTTTTGGAACTTGGCTATGGAGGAGGATTGGAATGAACCTGTACTGCATAACTTATTCCGTATCATGGATTCAGGAAGAACTGACTGTTTAGTAGATGCCTCAACCATCTATGGTCAAGAAATCACAATCCAATACACTGTTTATACCCTATTAGAAATGCCCATTGATTTTAACCACACAGAGATTATTTGTTTTGATGTTGTGCATTCCCATTCCAAAGTATTTTGTGACTACCTTGGTTGCGCCTTCATAACCCAACAATAAACTAGTCCACTGTAGAAATGAAGCTTGTGTACTCATTATGACAGTAGGAATGCAACTCCCACTCCATCCTGGTATCCAGCCAAAATGTTTCACCAGAATGTTCTCCTTCTGAGGCTATACCCAGGCACATTATCTCTTTTTGTAAGGATGTGTTATATAAGAAAAAGGCAGAATTATTACTTTCCCACAAACCATATGATTGTCGATGGTTTACCTAGCCATAGTTATTCCCTCTCAGAACCAGAAATAAAAGCACTTAAGGAATACACAGATGACAATTTATAGAGATGATTTATCAGGTCACCCTCTTCACCTGCAGGAGCTCTTATTTTCTTTGTTGAAAAAAAGAAGGGTCCTATGCCCATGTGTAGACTATCGATATCACTATTAAATACAGATATCCCCTTCTGTTCATCCCTGAGCTTAATCTACACCAAACTAGATCTTAGGGGGTCTACCTTTCTGTATTCACTGAGATGATGAGTGGAAAGCAGCATTTAAGTCTTGTTACTCACACTTTGAATACCTGGTGATGCATCAGCCCCTTTTCAACATTTTCTTAATGATGGCTTCAGAGTACATAGTACATTTATCTAGAAGACATTCTAGTTTGCTCCCCCACTTTGAAGGTACATTGGGAAGATATGTTTTGGTTTTAACATGCCTTAGGGAACACAAACTAGCATTTTTAAATCCCCTTCTGTTGAATTTTTTGGGTATATCATTTCTCCAGGAAAGATACAAATGGACCATAAAAAAGTCTCATCCATTCTACAATGGCTTTTACAGAAGATGTATTCATAATTTCTCCCATATCATATCTCCTATTACCCAATTAACTAAAAACATGTGTCTTTTGTCTGGTCACCACAAGCCCAACAAGTCTTCGAAGCCCTCATGTAAAGGTTTACTTTGGCTACTATATTGCTTATGCCTGACCCCTTGTACACTGCTGTCAGTGGTATCCTGTTACAGTGTGGGTGACATCTATTAGAAGGCGCACACAACCCAGTCACTATCTACACAGACCACCTTAACTTAGAACTTAGACCTTAACTTATGTGCACGCTAGGTGGACAATGTTTTTTTAACAAGGTTTCATTTGCACACAACCAATTGTCCAGGGAAGCAAAATGGTAAGGCGGATGCCTATCTCCATTAAATGAACAACAATCCAACTTCTCCAGGACAAACAACACTATTATGCAACCGGGCCTTTTTTAGCTACAAATCTTCCTTTGACTGACCGTCTTAGTCAGTAAATGTCCTGTACAAACGTATAATATCCTATCCTAACAGGCAGAACAAGGACCTCTGCACAAGGATAACCTCATATTTGTACCCCAAAAGGTCTGACCTGAGGTTCTGTTCCTTGTTCACGATCATCCTACAGCTGGATATGTAGTCTTTAAAAAGATTTTGGAATTGATTACCAATGCTTTTGGTGGCCAAATATGTTCAAAGATATCAAAGAACATACTCAATTTTGATCTTGAACATATCTAATTCAACCCTTCATTATTGGGAAAGCATTGTTCCACAAAAGTTTGTTCTGCTAATAAATATCGGGGGGGGCTTTTGAGACACAGAATATTCCTGCTTTGTCTTCATTAGTTCCATATATCCCATTTAGGATATCCCAGGGCAACATGTGCAGCTTCTTTGAAAATAAAATGCAATCTTTATGTCTTTTTAAAGAAACTCCACATTATAGCCAACGTTCCAAAGATTTCATGTAGGTTTTATATTAAACCAAAAATACAATTTCTGATTTTGTCCCAAAGGAGAATTTTATTTTCTCGGCATATAGCATAATAGTTTATTATTGTACAATACCATATGATCCTTATTTCCATAGAAGTATCCAACTAATTTTGCATAAGATAACATATATACATCTTACAAATAACATACATAACCATGACAGAAAAAAATATGGATCAAACCCCTTCATCACTTGAAGTGTATTGAACAGAGAGTAAAAGGCAAATGTAGACAAAGTGCAGAGACATTGATGATATATCTTATTAGTATTTACAGTACATGCATACATGCACAAACACTGTACCGTGTACAAACTTTGATCTTTCCTTATTTCTGTAACAAAATGAATAGTAAATATGGTATTGACATAACATTTAGTCATATAAATATGGCACTGACAGAGGTGACTACAGCAAACAACTGACATGACAACAATAGCCTAAAACACTGTAACAGAGAAACCTCTTTCAGACCAGTAGGTTCGCTGTGTAACTCATTTTAACGTTAGCAAATAGCACCACAGGAGTTTCTTATTGCAGCAATGAAACTGACATGTTTAAATTGTTTCACTGTATACTTTGCCACCACAGGAGTGTTTTCTTTCGGAGTTTCACTATAAACATTATCAGCATGGAGCACCGCAGGACATATCTCAAAAGAGTTTCAGTCTATATCACCACAGGGGATCAGTCTTACACGGGAATTCCCAGACATATCCTGATTAATGTTAGGACATTAGTGAGTTCTGAAAAGTGAAAAGCAGCTACTTTCAATTGAATTCAAATATAAAGCAAAGTTGGGTAGCTGCCATGTGGAGATGGTCTTTGGGTTGGATGATATGGGCAATTATCTTGGTGTTCAAGTGATTAGGGGTATCAGCCACCTGTGCAAAAATCAGAGAGCTGAGCTATATTTACCAGTTGGGAGTTGATGTTGTGGCTTTTCACTTACAGGATAAGCTCTGCGTTCAAAAGAATGATGGAGTTAGTCATTACACTGAGTGCATTGTTCTAAACACAGGCTATTCATATTTAAATGTGTTATATAACCACAGCAGGGGAAACTGTCTGCCTTATAAGTCACTGTATGTATTTGTCTGTGGTCTATTGCACTACATGTAGTAGTACTCACACAGATAGTATAATTTCCCGGGGCACTGTGTGAGCATACAATCCGCCGTTACATATCTAATTTAGTACAATATCAATAAGAAATAACAAATGTATGTCACGCACTCGCATTAGCATATGGTATACTTGTGCCACCATTTTGTTATTTTACATATAGAAAATAGCACTACTGCACCAGTTGTAAATTACAAAATAACTAAAACCCAAACCATCCTAGTGTTGTTTCAGATGTATAGTAAACCTGTGAGCTTATTTAATCTACTGAAAAGGAAAGCACACTAGGGGCAAACTTTTTGATTGGACAAGTTATGTTTGTTTGTCTTGCGCCAAGGACAAGAGAACTAGATGTGCTGTCAAATGCCCATTGTTCTGATGTGATTTTGCGAAAAAATATATAATTTTTTTTAAATGTTTTGAGGAACATCTTAACAGTTTGGGACAACAAACACCTTTGATGTAAATATGTCTTCAAGAAACTGCAGTGGTATTGCACTCCTCTCTTACTTAGCAGTTGTTACAAAATATGAGGTTTCACTAAGACACTGGTACATTGCTCCATTTATGGTGGGCATTCTCATTAATTTAATGTTCAGGAGATGTTTTAAAAGAATTACAGTATATGCAGCCTTCTTTCTTCCTCCAAAAAACAAAGCATACATCTCATCATACAATAAACTCCTACTTCCACATCTGGTTAAAACATCTAAGTCACATTACCAAAATATTGGTATTGTATGTTAAAACCACCGTGGACATTGTGGCTATTACAGGGGAGGACATCTGGGAAACAGAGAAGGGGCATAACTTGAAACCACAGGGTCCTGGTGCAGAAATTGCCCCGGGGCCCCGCAACTCCAACAGCTAGTCTGTGCCATCATTGCCCCCAAACAACTTGTCTGTGCCTTCTTGGCCTCTTGCCCTCCCTTCTCAACATACACTCTGGCACACATATGTAAACACACAAATTACACACACTTACTCATACTAACACACATGCTCACACACACAATTACGTATCCGTGCTCACACACAATTACACATCCATGCTCACGCACATTTGCACATCTATGCTCTCACACAATCACACACCCTAACATACATACAGCCCATCTCCCTCCTGTCCTTGCTTAACGCTCACTCCTGTCTCCCCGTGCCGGTTCAAAGTTGTTTAGAAAGGGCCCCTCAAACCTGGACCTGGACAATTGTTTAGAAACTACCACTGTAGTTACCCCAGTGCCACGAAACAATTATTTGTGTTATAAATATATAACAACCATAATAGTTTTTTGTACGTTATTGTCCCTTTAAGGGAATATGCGCTATAATGACAGAGCCAATGTGTGACACAGATTAGAGATTTAAAGCTTTCTCATAAATTCAGACAACATCTGTTCTAAACCTTTTGGCATGTGCTGGTTCAGAGTTGAACTCAAATCAGAGAGTTTTGGCTCAATGTAAATCTGTAATATATACAAATGAAACCATGCGATTCCATGGAATGCAAATTCATAAATTTGTAAGTCAATATATTTTACAAACGTACACATGTTTTTAAATTTAATTTATTGATGACATTTTTGGAACGTTTATATGTTTAACACATCTCTATATAATAATGGATAGGTTAACACAGACATAACGAAAGGGACTTAGGGTAAATGTGTAGCCATGCTATTTTCACGTTTTTTTCTTGTTTTATACAGAAATAGGAACGTATTGTCTAAGTTTAAGTTTTCGATATACGTCGCATTATTGCACCTAAAAAGACTTGTCTCCATCATCTTTGCTACCAGGGGGTGTGGAGGGGCCCAGGCCATTTGTTCTGTATCTGTAATGGGCCCTAAAACTTCTGATGGCGGCCCTGCTTGATACTGCTAATGAGGCCTACAAATAATGTGGTGTGATGTTCAATATTTTAGTTCCTGGGGAAACTTTGCATTACATGCTGATGTTGCAGAACTATTCTGTATTGAACCTGTTTAAAGGGGAAGTCACATGTGAAAAAGTATTATTTTTCATTTAAATATATGCACTCGAGCTATATACAGTAACGTAGATTTGCATTAAAAAAAACTTTTGTTCCACTAACCTTCCTTTACATACAGATCTGTCGTCCATCATGGTTGTAGTCATGTGATATTGTGAGTGACTTTCCCTGCTCAAACACCACTCTGACCTGTTTATGGCAATGCTAAAGAAGCCCTGCTTGTCCATTAGTCTGCATTGATTGGTAATTAAGGCTGGTCCATTATATAGTTTATCAGAAGGTAGTATGATACCGAGTCTGGGTATTTGTCTAATATAATGGGCTAAGATAATAACTAGAACATAACATCCAGCTGTTTTTAAAAACTCTTTTAATCTGATACCAGTAAAAAAAAAAAAACATTTGGTGGTAGTTACTCTTTTAGTTGTAAAGCCTACCATTCTTCACGAGATACCTAACCCATTCACATAATTGTTAGTCAAAGATGGTCTGGGCCGCAGAAATACTCCCTTCCAGGATGAACACTGAAATGCCTAAACTGCCCATAGTACACATTTTATTACTTAAGGTTTAATGATCCTATAGTAGAACATAGAAGTGTCATAAAACATTCCACTGATGGAGATTACAATGCTGGATTCAGGTAATTGGATACTAAACAACAATAGCCAATGATTGGTAATTGAGGTTTTAAGATATATGCCTATCTTCGTTTATAATCTAGTCCTACTTAGTCTCTTAGAGTCATTAACCCACTAGATTGTTTTCAAATTTCTCTGTAATTAACGTGTAATTAGCCATTTAACTGTGTATAAGAAACATGTTAAAGATTAAAACCCAGTGTGTCTGTGATACTTGAGGGCAAGAGTTTCATAGTCCTGATCTCCAGATAATATGTAGTGGTAAAAATCATCTTAACCATCAGTCCCAAAGGCATGGTGTGATATATGTAAATAACCCTAAAAAAGTATAGACAGGCTTAAGCTGGTGCATAATGCTTGTGTTGTCATGTACCCTATGTGGACATTTGGTAACAGATTGGCTGATGGAATATGGAATCATTAAACTAATTTCAGCAAATCTCCATTTTGTTAAGACTTTGCTTCAAGTATTCTTTACAATATTATGCTTTTCCATAATATATAAAATAAATATATTTTACTCTTGTAGCAGGTATCAAACAGGGCATAGTTGCAGAAGACTTACCTTGATGTTATCTGGGGTGACTCTGTCTCAGTATGTATGTTTGAGCTTTAATACAGTAATAATATTAATAAAAATAATAATGCCAATTTATCTAGGCAACAAAATATTTAAAAAATTAAAAATTTTCATTATCTTGTAAGCTCAGGTTTTTGTTTTGGTATGTGGCATTTTCCGGGCTAGGGCAGCAGGTCTTTGGGGAGGCAGCCCCTCTGTCACTGTTAAAGTGGCTGGTTACAAGGGAGATTTCTTATCTGGCCCCAACCAACACTAGTGAGGACTGTATAATCTTCAAAGCACCAGGTGCAATGCCAAGATAATAAACCTGTGTCAGACCTAGGGCAGCGCCCAATGTGAATATGTCACTGCTCATAGCTGCCTGCTCTAGGGTTAGGGTTGCCACCTTTTGCCAAGCAATTCCTGGACATGAAAAAACAAAGGAGAAAAAGGAAATGAGAAAAAAGGATGGAGAGGGGAAAAAAAGAGAAAGTAGAGAAATTAAAAGGAGGAGAGAAGAAGAAAATCCTTTTACTGGCTGAGAGTAAAGAAACACACAGAATCAACACAGGAGAACACACAGAATCTGTGTTAGAAAAACCCCAATTAAGGACAGGAGTGAAGTGCCATCATAAAACCATCTATAAAACCAATATTATTTTGTGAAACAAAATATTTAGAATGCTTTTGCTGCTACCATGTTCTTGGTTACACCTAAGCTTCTCTAAACTTAAAATAGATTAGCAATTGCTCTTTGTTGAACATGCCCAGTCTTGGATCTAACTTGTATATTTTGGAGGGATATAGCCATAACCTTTAAGCTGTTCACCCACTCAGTGTTATGCGATCTACTAATGGTAAATCATCAAAGAATTTACAAAATTTTAATTTTATGGTAATATTTAAGTAGGATTCACAAATTAAATGAATCATGGTGTGGTGGGAAAGATTAACACACTCTGGTCAAATTATATAGCGAACCCTTACAATAGTATTAAAACTACATGTATATTATGTGGGCAGTATACAGAGGAAAACAAATAGGAAACAAGGACATTTCATTAGATCTGCTATAATTTACAAAATGGATACTGTGGATTACTTTGGGACAGCTTTTTGTGCATCGCTTAGAAGCCCTGAACCGCCACAACCCTCCACCCCCGATCTGCAGAATTATGGTATCCAAAAGAAGGATACCATAATGCATTAAAGCATATATGATGGTTGGAGTGTCACTTTAATTTAAAAGTCATAAGGAAAGCAGTTAAATGTTTGAAATGATCCCAACATATTGTATCTTAAAAAAAAAACTACTATTATTATGCATCTATTGTTTTCCAGATCAATCCTCGTATGAAGTTGAAAGGTTAACAAAGAAAATCCGTGAGAAAATGATAACTCACGAGAAAGGAAATTTTGATATTGATGGTTATAGGACTCTAAACAATTGTTGGAAAGATGACCTGTCAAAGGGGATATGCTGGTTATCGCTGCTATTATAGCCTGAGACTGCAGAGAGTGAAGATTGTAGATTACCCCACATTGAGTTTGAGATTTTGGAATGTCTTCTCAGAATTCACAGATATGTTCTTTTTAATAAATTTTGGTTAGGCAGATAAGGACTTGCTTGCTCTTCCAGTCTCATTCAATTTGCCAATCCGTTTCCTAAAACTAATAATCTCCATTCTTAATGCCATTTCCTGATTAGGACAGTTGTGTCTGTCACAGACTTTCTTGTACTCTGCCAGTGGACTCATTTGTATACTGGCTCTGATAAGAAATATATATATATATATATATATATATATATAGTGACAAATGTACCTCTGGTATTGTACATTTTGCCTCTAGGTTGGATTCTTTAAATGGTTTTCATGTAACAAAAGAATCAGCATTAAAACCAACAAAACAAAATCCTTGCTCTGATGAGCACTCACTAAATAATTATGGCTCTCACAGTGCATCCGGAATATTTACTACCTCCCTTCTTATTATGAGAAGCAGCTGAGTAAAGTCAAGCGTTGGAACTCCTGGTCTGAAATCAGGGCTAGTACAAGGATTTTTTGTCACCTTAGGCAAAACCTTGTTGTTCTGCCCCTTTGACTCTGCCCCTTGTGTACTGCCCATCATATGCATGACCCGCGCCCCTTGCATTGATGGCGCTTACATTGCAGGCATAGATCACAGGCCACACACCCCAAGGCCAGCCCTGGCACCCATATTGCACACATAGGACTTGGCCAGCACCCAGATTTTACACGGTCTTTCCTATTTTCTTTGTCTTGCAGAGGTTCTGTGGTGGAAGTGCAAGAAAAAACACTCACTAACTTCCAGACACACTCCCACTAGTGCACATGTTTACATCCTTACATTCACACACTTTCACCTAAAGTACCCAGATACAAATACTAACATACCCAGCCACACACGCTAACATGCCCATATACACACACTGACATACGCAGACAGACACACACTAACATACCAAGACATTAACATAGAAACCCAGGCAGACATACACTAACAAACAAAAGCACACATAAAATAATTTGGCTACCCCCCATGGGGGGGATGGGGGTTAGGGAGGAGCAATTCACCAATGTCAGCTGAGCGCTGGCATATGATGGTGCTGGCAGAAGACAGACTACAGGCTTGATCTCCCCAGACCTGCTACCTTGCCTAAAGGTCCAACAGTGTCTGGAATCCTCACCTGCCAAATACAAGCTAAAATAAAATGTAGAGTGGGCCACTGGCCCACCAGGCGCTCCAAATGATCCACCCCAAAATACACAGGATAAAATAAACAATAAATCACGTGTATTACTCTGCATCTCCCTGGGGTGCTATGTACACACGACCTGTTACGATTCTGGGGACAATATATATATATATTGTTTCACACTTCACTTAAACACCCCCAATTTTTTTAGTATAGGATTTTGAAATACAATCTTTAGCTGCACTTTTGTATTGCTTTATTACATTATGGCAATGTTTCTTTTCATTCCCTTTGGACCTTTATAAGGCTTCTCAACAGTTATTTTCCTAGGTACATGCCGTACTTTTGTTAATTTTCACGTTTTTCATCTTTCATGTATTGCTCCTGATAGACCTTGTACACTTTTTAAAATTAATCCAGAGGTGAATGGGTGCAGCTAAATTTGTCACATCTTTTTAGTTTGAGGACATGTGCTAACCCCCTGCTATGCCCTGCCCATAAATACAGAACTACACTGGGTTTTATTTATAACAGGCGATTTAGAAACAAGGTGTAAAAAGTGGTCTTGCTAGTTGGATCATTTCTGACTAGGCTACTCATTTGTTCCTCTGTAGGAGGTCTCTGTTTAGAAATATCAAATGGGTTGAGATAAGATCTGAAATTCTACAATAAAGAGTCACAGACAGTCCCCTTCCCCTACGTGGTCAACATCCATTTACAATAATGGCGCTGTGCACCTTTAAGGAATGGAGTGCCGGGATATGACGCCGCGCCTTTTAATGAAGTCAATGGCATAGCATAAAAAGCATATAGATCTCCCTTGTAACCAGCCCGTGCAGTAGGACACTAGGGGCAGCTAGACCTCTGCTGTCTTCCTGGTTTATTGAAATACTCTGCATGTCCTTGTGTGGGGCTGGTGTTAGTTAAAATAGTTAAAGAAAGAGCAGCTGGAATTCAAATTAAAATGAAGTAAAAGCTCACCTGGGCATAGCAGACGGGGGATTTATTCGGCAAACAGGCACACAGAGGAAACATGACAACACACAATCCCAAAGTGATAGTTTTATACGTTTAATTGACTAAGTGATAGCGATAAGTTTTATGGACTACAGCAGCCACACTTACTTATGTGCGTGGTCAAGTGCTGGATCAACTTTGAATGAAACTTTATTGCTTAGGAATTATGTGCCACTGTGTTTCCTTCAAGTGTCAGTTTTCTTTTACATTATAATAATACCAGAAATAGGCGAGTTCAAAACTTAGAGCTATAAGGATATAGATTTCATAATCTCCAATTAACTGGGTTATTTTATATGCATTTAAGCCTGCACACAGTGTAGGAAATGCGATACCCAAAAGTGCAGTCCTTGCTTATGACTAAAATATGACCTGGCAAAAACAGTTGTGTTGTGATTTGTTATCTCTATTTGTTATCTGACCTTCCTTTGTGCGCAGGGACACAGTGGGCCTTCCTCAAAGTGGTGCCACAAGGTTGGAAACATACAATTGTCTAACACGTCTTTGTATGTTGTAGCATTAATATTAACCTCCTTTAGAACTAAGGGGCCTAACCCAACCCCTGAAAAACAGCACCAGACCATTATCCCTCCTCCACCAAACTTTACAATAGTCACCATGCATTCAGATAGATATCGTTCTCCTGGCATCCGCAAAACTCAGATTCATCTATCAGATTCCCATACAGTGAAGCTTGATTCAAGAGATCATGTTTCCACTCAGAATCCAGTGACAGAGTGCTTCACTTGGTCCATAGTGATCTTCAGCTTGGGTGCAGCTGCTTGGCTATTGAAACCCATTTCATGAAGGTCCCAACACACAGTGCTTGTGAAAAAAAACAAAGTGCTTGTATTGTTGTTTCCAGAGGCGGTTTTCGACTCTGTAGCAATTTGTTTGTGCTATGCTCTTTAGAACCCAGCAGTCCCACTTTGAGAGTGTGCATGGCCTACCGCTTTGTGGATGAACTGTTGGTACTTATAAATGCTTCCACGTCATAATAATAAGACCTTAGCAGTGTCAGTTACATACACATTAGAGGTCTCATTTTGGGGGGAATTTCATCTGATGAAGAGACTTCTGGGGTCCTAAAAGCTTATATGACTTATTTTGCCCTGTTGGCCCAATGAAATATATCAACTTCAGACATTTTTTTTCTTGGACCAATAAGGGTTATATTCATTCTTCTTCTTTATTCCAGATCGTAAGCTTGTTTGAGCAGGGCCCTCCTTGGCTCTTGTTTCTGTAAGTCAAATTGTTATGTTATTTGCTGCTTGTTATGTCCTGTTTGCCCTTTGTATAGCCCTGCAGAATATGATGGTGCTATATAAAACAATAAATAATAATATTATAAAAATAATGTAAATGAACAGATAAATAAGCAATTCATTTTTATGGCTTACTTCAATGTTTGTGGCATATTATTTGGGGATATTTTGTGAACCCTCCTGGGCCTCCAAACATATGCAGCATCATACAATTTACTCACATACAATAGAATACTTTGGTGATGAAACACTAGGTGGTAGGCATTGTCATTCTTAACAAAGGACTCAGCAGTTTGTGCTGTGACTTATTAAAAGCAGCCATGGGAATAAACCTCTGCCATTCAGGTCCTTTCCAAAATTTGGAAATTACGGTTGTGTTTTTGCAGGAATGATACTTTATATATTTATTTTCCTTTATGAACTTGTATGTATGAACTTGTCAGTGTAGAAAACTCTGACTTCCTGACTCAACATGTGAAACGCAGACATTTGGACCACAGGACAATGCAAACTCTTGAAAGGTCTTGGCATGAATGCTTTAAATGCTGGTATTTTGATACACAACATTATCCAGCAAACATAGCCAATTATTCAGCATTGTCCAAGAAATCTTTGCTGAAAATGAAGTGAGGCATGGATTTATTTGCAAGCCTGAGACATATTTCCTAGTGCAAAATGAACAGCTATAACAGAAATATCAATGTAGCCGGAAGATAGTGCTGCAGTTTATTTCCATAACTTTGTGGTACTAAATGGACAAACATTGATACCATGCAGCAAAGTGGATAGATTCTAAAAATACTCAGCTTGCTTATACTGATGGCCTGTTTGCATGTCTTGGTTTTAGAACACTATTTTAAAGGAATAATGTTGTGATCCTGGATAAGGTATGGGTTATCCAGCTGGTTTTCTCATGATAGAGTTAAGTAGGTAGGCATGTAGGTAAATATATTAATGAAGTCCCATCAGTCTGTAACTGCTGCTACTGTCAAGTTAAAATGGTGTCAGCACACTTATATATCTAATGTGTGGCCTTCCCCCTTGTAAGTTCTGAATAAAGAAAGGAAAAACTCCCACCAGTTGGTTGACCCATTGATCACAGCCATAATCATCAATGAGACCATCTCTCATTTTTTTGGCTACTTCTACCTATCAGTCATTGATATGTACTCTCCCACAAACAGTCCCTTCCACTTTACCAAGGAACACCTAAATGGCTCACGTGGAAAGGAATCTAACGAATCCAAACAAACTTTCATCACTTTTTCATTTCCTTTTTTCGTTAGTTTGTTGGAGAACGCTATTGTTTTCGTTGATTCGTACAAGATTGTTAAATAAATAAGGTTTGTTAGAAAACTAATGAATACGTCTAATTGTTTGTATATTTTCCAAGTTGTACAAATTAGCATTATATAGGAATATAATGGAATGAGCAAATATTAGTTTAAGGTATATTGTAGGAGCAGGAAGCGTATAATGCATACCTAGGAACTATCCAGGCAGGAGAATCCCCCTCCCCCCCTTAAAGCACCTCTTGGTGTGTCAGGAGAAACATAGAAAGTGACAATGGCTACTTATACAACCTCCCATATTGCCTTAATGTTATTCTACTACAGTCTTTATGGCCAGGACAAACTAAATTGTTCACATCACTTTTTATGGGCTTCATTGCAAAATGAACCAAAATGTATAGTACTTCTCTGTTTCATTACTGACATGAAACAGTGAGTTCTTTTTTTTCATTTTACAAAACATGAAGAAAGTCCAAAGCACTTTTCTTTTCAGTTCTTGTTACCCACGTCAGCCTATTTGAATGTCCTGTAAAAAAGGATACCTGCGTCCAACAGCTTCATTCAGAATTAATGGCATAGGTAATTTCCTAGTTGGCAGTTGCTTCCATTTGGCTCATTTTATTGCTTGTTATGCCAATGTGAAGATCCGTTGTATCAACAAACCCATTCAGCTTCCATTAAAATGATGGAACATGGTGAAAGTAAGAAATGCATAATTTGGAAGTATGTTTTCTTCTGTAACTTCCAAATAGAAACCTATGCCTGCTTTAAAAGTGCTGTATGCAAATAAATGATACATAAAAGCCTGATTAAAGCTATTTAAAAAGCTGCAAAAGCTGCAATTATATGCATTTATAGTGTATGGTTTCTCTCTGTTTCAAGCACACTTAGAATTAATGGTTGCATGTGTTCCATATATATATATATATATATATTATATATATAATATATTTATACACATACAGAGTTTGCTTGGGTGTAAACACATTTTTTTGAATAAACATATTTCTTTGAATGTTACCTTTAGACAAGGCCAGAAATAGCTAGAACTATTTTAATTATATATATATATATATATATATATATATAATTACATTTTAATCTCAGCTAGCAGTGCTTTAAAATACTTTCTTTCCATCATACCTACATAATTACATTTTCTATTCAACTTTATTTTTGCTTTTGATTTTTCTGCGCTGCTAAGAGGGTGGAGACAGAACAGCTGGCTGTGGCTCAGCCTCTAGGGTCCCTAAGGTCCTACTTATGTGTACTGTCCCTCATTGCATACAGTTACATTTTCATTGTAACATGGAGCGGCCGGGTGCCTGAGGGGTTTAGGGGAAAGGCTTTTTTTAAAATAGACATAGAGGGCAAGCAGAAAGAGTCAATGTTTTTTTTAAAAAACGAAAACATAGCAAAATCTGGGGGAAGATGGCATACACATTTTTCAATATGGAAAGCAACTTGGGAGCATAACCTAATGTGCTGTATCAGTATCAGGGTCCAGCCCCTAATGTATCATACCAGCAAGGTTTGGCAAAACTAAGATATTGAAATTTCATTCAAAACCATTTAGACTTTTGTTGGACTGAACATGGATGTGATTTTGGTTCTACAGATGATCTGCTGTATATAGCGTCTACTGCAAATGAATACGCACTTCACTGAAAATTAATTATTCTCTTAATGTGGCTAAAGCATATTAATGTTTGAGTACCAGCAAGTGAGTAATGGCTACTGCTGGTCCACCTGCAACTCATTGTTTTCACTGCATGATGGGTTCAGAGCCTGGTGCTGATATCTGAGAACTCTCTGAATTTCACCTGATTCTCTGGAATTTCATCTCTGAGCCTCCCATTCTAACTCACCCATTCTAGACCTTTCTCATTTTGGGAGTAGCTCACCCATATCTTGCATCTTATGATCACCGGGAGATTGATAGCTATCTGGGGCCAGTTGTGAGAAGTATACCTATCCATGCATACTTAATCTAATAAGCATAATCTTGGTTATGATGTTACCGATTTCACCTGTACTGTGTTGAACATGCAACTAATGGCTTAGACCTGGCTTTGACATCTCCATACACAAACATTGGCATTAGGTTGTATCAAGTAGCGTTTTGCTATTTCAAAACCTTTTTTCCAAATCTGGTCATTCTGCCCCATGTGCTGTTTGGGATATCTTTGAAGCCGACCAATGCAATTTACCCCATCAAATCACTATATGGCATGACTTACAAGTCCTTATTTATACCCTTACCTAATCAGAAATTCCAGCACCCACAAGCAGAGCAAATATTTCATATATGGCAATCTAATCTCTATGGTGGCAGACTTGATTAAGCCTCTATCACAAGAAACATACATATTTCCATTGTTAGCACGTAAATTCAGACTTCCATAAGTCCATATCTAGCCTTAATTCCAGGCAAACACTACATCTGTAAATTGATCAATCTAATTAATAGATAAAGTCTCACAACTGGTGATCAATCCATTAGATACTGCTTTAAGGTTTGCATTTACAACAAAGGTATCTGATGCCAACTTTATATATTTCGCAATCTAGATTACAAGGTACATGGGATTGGGCCTGGGAGGTGGTTATCTTCTGTTATGTTCCTCTCCCTCCAGTCATGAAAAATTTAACATAGCTTCACATTACTCTTCCTCCTTATATAATTTTCACTATTTTCCTCCTCAATCTCATGCGGATGCTTAGAAATTGTGAAGTCAAGAGAAAAATCAAGCCTCCGTACCTTTACTGCAGAAACATTTTGTTTTACCTGGGGGTATTAAGAAGGTTTAGTTTTATGCTTCAATAAATAGGTAGGTTTATAGCCCCTGCGTTGTTACTTATAAATTATCCTGTACGCAAAAATGCTGTTATTTGGTCTAAACATTTTTACTCCTGTCCTGCTGATGGTTCTTTATAATTCATATGTGAGCCCAAGAGCAAATAGAGAGTTACCAGATACCTCCTCCTGTTTTTATTATATACAGTAAGCTGAAATGAAAGATGAAGGTAACTGGCCAGACTATCAATATTATTCATATGAACAATTCACCAAACATGTATGATTCTAAGTTCACATGCATATACACATGTTAATTTGTGATTTATAGATGAATAATTTGTTTGATGCAAATATAATTCCTGAAAATACTCACAATAAAAAGAATGCTCAAACTGACAACAGTTTTGTATGGAACAGTATAATAAAACATTTGTTTTAATTTGAAATATGTTGCTCCACATATTTCTGGGCAGTGTTTGGGCATTCAAATGTAATACATGTGTTTCCAATTTTTCATTTTAGTTACTTAGTGAAGCATCCTTAAACACATCATAAATTGTATTTGAACAGTTTTAGGTCCATACAGATGTCAGAGTTTATAAAATTATAATCTGTTTCATGTAATCTGATATATGCTTTCTTTATTCTACTAGGAAAATCCATTCAAATCTCACCTATCTATATTGCCATAAGAAAAAGAAGAGTCTAGTGTAATTATGGAGATATTTAACTTTGCAAGTGGGGCCCTCACTACCTAATGTATTGGTTGTCAGTTCTGGGTTTATCATACCCCTTGAATATATGTATTATGGTATACATAAAAGATAATAATAATAGTAATACATTGTTGATACCCCTCATATAGGCATAGCAATAGGAGAAAGGAAGCAGACAGAGTTCCCTTGATTTGTTTAAGTAGAGTGGAGGACTGTTGGTCAGCTATGGCCTTATAAGCTGCAGTTGGCTTTTAATAGAACTATTAAAAAGATGAACCATGCAAGGAAGACCATGTAAATGTGTATCAAAAACAAAACATAAACATCAATTAAAAAACAGAATAACAAGTTTAAGAACGGGGGGGGGGTGTCCTTTCCAAATTATGTAATTATTAATAAAACCTTTAGTATCAAATAATTATGTAGAAAACACCCCTACCTAAAAAAGTGGAATGAAAAATGGGACACTTGCTAAGTTGGCATCTGTTGTTGATAATATAGCCCTTTTTGTGCTCATGTCTAATATAAATCCTTCAAATTGGTGGGGGTTACATTGACATTTTTTGCAACCAATACTGTAAGTGAGTATGCTAAAAATAGTTGCCAACATTTGAAAAATTATTCCAGAGACACCTTGCACAGCCATGAATTACGTACTTGAAAATGTACCACACCCACTGCCTCAAAGCTCCACCCACTCTGTCCAACCCGCATAATAAGCATAATTTAAGTAAGTTCCCACTTACTACCACACTACCATACATCCTTGTAGGTACATTTCCAGCACAGCATCTATGTATAATATAAAATGCTTAAATTACGTTCTTCACTACTATCTCATTAAACTGGGACATCTGCTAGTTCCTTGACCAGACACACCTGTTAAATTGATCTGTGGCACTTAATGTTTCAAAATTCAATATACAATTAATAATGCATAGCAGGATTTTAAAGACATTATAATGAATGTCACCCTGAAATTGCCCCTTTCCAACAGGAATATGACATAACAAGTGCACTTAAAATGTGATTGATTTTCATTAATCAAGAAACATGAATATTTAAATAAAATGTGAGAAATAATTGAGTAGCATTTATAGTTGACAATGAGAAGGGAACAACCTAAGGCATGATAATAGAAACCTTACAATAACCTTGATCAACAGCTTCACTGTTTGTATTTATCAGAATAATAACTTATTCATGTGGCATTATTGAAATATTAGCTGGAGCTCAAGACAAAATGTATATATTGTCCCACGACCCTGCATTTACTGTTGTTTATGTTGGAGGGTACTTTTTAGGGTGATGACATTTTCTTATGGTGACTCAGGGTTAGGGAAGCTGCTCTGATTGGAGAGAGTTTTGTAAGGCAGAAATTATCAGGAACGATGAATGGATCCTAATATGTATAGCTTGGAAGGAAGAAGAGAGAAGGAGATGCAATAGAAACATTAAAAGTGCCGGCAGCAGCAGAGGTTGTCTGCACAGACATTCGCCGGCTGCCAGAGAGGAGGACGCAGGTCCCTTGTAGAGCTGCAGAGGGTCTGGATCCTAACCCTGCTGCTTGCCCGCCGCAGGGCTAAATGAAAAAGGAAAAAACAACTGCCCGGCGCCCGGAACTGCATGTGCCGGGCGTCAGGCGATATGATTTATGCTAACCCCTATTATAGGCCACACACCCACTTTAAAGACTTAAAGTGGGGAGAAAGTGCGGCCTATACTCAGGCAATACGGTACTTAAGGGAATTTTACAGTACAGGAGGAAAGCTTATTTGAAAGGAGGAGCAATGTTAGAACAAGAGGTCATAGTCTAAAACTAGATGGTCAGAGGCTTAGATGTAATGCAAGAAAGATCTACTTAACTGAGAGGATAGTAGATAAATCCCAGCAGAAGTGATTTAGGCTAATACAATGAGGGAATTTAAACAGGCATGGGATAGACATAAAGCTATCCTCACTATAGGAGCTGACCAAGGACTGATAGGATAGGACTGATAAACCCCCCACATCGTCAGACTAGATGGGCCAAATGGTTCTTATCTGCTGTCTCACATAGCAGATAAGAACCATTTTTAAATTCTAGAAAGGGTGGAAATAAGGGCAGTAAAGGGGGGCAATGTGACCCTAGTAAGGAGAACCAGAGGCTGCCACCACCTCAGACCTGTCTCTGCTGCACATTCCCCCATGATTCAGGCATCCCAGGCAGTTGCTTGGGATGACCCAGCCCTGCACTTCCTGCCACTGCCTCTTAGCTCAGTGGAGCTTGCTTCATGCCATGGCACCTCTTTCATTCTGATATGGTGCATTGTCCAGCAACCAGATTGCCCAGGGTGTGCAAAAGGTACATGCATATCCTGAACCAAAAGACCAAGGACTCATTAAGGTTTGAGTTTTACATCATAGTCATGACTACTGCCATGATGCCAATATGAAAAGCATTGTACCGGGAACAATTAGCAATGTAGTTTTTTTTTGTTAAACCATATATGACTCATTTATGACTTTGATTCAATTACCCTTTAAAGTATTTCCACAAATCGAAAACTCAGAGGTTAAATCAGTATTAGTACAGATTTAATTCAACACCATATCGTTTAGCCAACATAATCTACGCAAATATTTTGCCAAATTTCCAGATCTCTTTTAAATTTGATTGGGATTATGATGTTGTGGTTTTGGTTCAGTGAAATTGACAGTAAAGTAACCAACCTTCTCAAAAATACTAGTCCCTATGAGAGAGTGCTCATAAAAGGCACTTTTGGCACTTTATATCGTAGTTAAACCGATTGCATTATGATAATAATAACTATTTCTCGTTTTGGTTTTAAGTTTTATGTTCTGTTAATGGATTTCCAAGTATGACATTTTACAATAAAAATATGAGCACAAATGAGTGAATCTTCTAGACCAAGGATACTGGGGTTTTTTATAACATTATAATGTTATATTTTTCTCTGCCTAGTCTAACAATTAAATTTGTTCTACAGAGCCTTTGTGCATTTATAAAAAACACATTTTATTTTGATGTTTTTAAATCCATATTGACTATTTCACAAATAGCTGCTTCAGTCTCTCTCTCTCTTACATACTAGATGTCTGCATTTGTTTTCATACAAACTTTATTATTAACGAAAATTACCAGTTTTGTGAGTTTGTATGACTCAACCAAAAGGACGATCTCTGATGAAACATAAAACAAATTGCAAAAGTGACGAAAGTTAGTTTGAATTTGTTAGATCCGTTACTACAGGTAGCCACCATTACAAGCCTTTTTGGCGCTCCTTGGTGAGGTAACGTGGAAAGGACTGTGTGTAGGAGGGTACATATCAATGTAACTGATAGGAAGACGTAGCCAAAGATTGATGTTATTGATGGCTCCAACAACCTGTGGGAGTTTTTCTTTACTTTTTTTACTCTGGCCAATCAGCATTTAAAAGGGGAAGGGACAAGCATTAGATATATGTGTGCTGATGCAATTTTAATTAATAGTTTAGTGCAGAAAATATACTGTTGTGGGGTGGCTTGGAGAAGCTGTAGTGACTACTGTAGTGCATTAAAGGGACTGCAGCAGACTGAGTAGAGTTTAGTTGATTAAGACAGGTGCCCATTTATGCTACCAGCCAAACCTTTAATTTGTGGACAAGTAATTTTTTTAATGATCTTTCTATAATATCATTTATTATTCTTCATTGATAAATATTTGTGACAAAACCAGGCATTATAATATACAATATTTGGGAAATTCCGTCCTGCTCCACTGGGCTGCAGACACCTATCATCTGCCAGTGTCTGCCTGCCCACGCCCAGTGCTCTACTACTACTACTACCCCTACTGCTGCACCTTTTTCACCGTCCATACTCTGGGAGAAACTTTTTTAATTTCTATAATGAAAGATGAGTCAAGGAGGTGTCAGGCACCAACCTCTTTTGGGAATACCCCCGAAATGTTGTTCGGTATCAAAAAAGACCTCAAAATTCATTGTCCGAAAACAAACACAACAAAAATGAAACAAAATTTCTATTTTGCTTGCTGTGCACATGTCTATTAAATACTACGATTTGGGGTTCCTACTGATATCAGTTCAAGAGCACAATTCACTGGAAACTGCAGGTGCTGGAGATAGTCTGAGTTTCCATCAAAAATTAAGAACTTGTAGAAATACTTCTACTATTTCTCTAAGGTACTCACTGAGATCTAATGTAGAAAGTGACAATGTAAGTGAGATGTGCCCTCCAAATTCTGAAGGTTTCTCTTGGGGTGTCTGTAACCAACTTTCAATGGTTTAAAATGCCAATTTTCTCTCATTGTGCTACAATTTTATTTAAAGCAATACTTTTTAAAACTTACTGTACGTTAGTACTGCTAACAATATTTCAATGGTAAGAAAAAGTAAATAAACCATTTGGAATTATCTGCATTAACTTCATAAAATGTGATCTGATGTACATCTAAGTCACAAATATAGACAACACAATGTGGTTAAGCTAATAACACACAACAATGATAATCGTTGTGCCCTTGAATCATCTTCTAGCGAGAGCAGGCACAGTAATAAATAATTTGGCTAACTGTGGACTCATGAATATGTAAAGTCTTTTATATTACTTTGTAACTATTTCAAGCTTTATGCAATCAACAATTCTTCATTGTAAGTCTTCTAAGATTTATTTTTTGCAAGGCATGGTTCACATCAGCAGATGCTTATAAGGAGTAGAAAACTCAAAATGTGTTTTTTTTTATGTCAAAGTAGCTCTAAAACACACCTCCAATTGTATTCCATTGATTTGACTCTGGGTTTGCTAATTCCTGATTCCAGTTTAGCTTTTGTTAAAGTGATTAGCCTAGAGCAGGGGTGTCCAAGTTTTTTCTGCGATGGGCCACTTCATCAGAAATGTATGTGTGGGCCGCACTCATTTTTCACTGAGAGAAAATATGGCCTTTTAGCTTTGGCGATAACGAAAAAAAACGATCAACTTTTATATGTCATTCTATCAATACTAAATTACTTAAACAGTAAAACAAAGTCAGTCAACAAACCATTTAAAATAAGTTTAGCCAAATAAAACTGCACAAGGCTGGAGCACACTGTGGGTACAAGCTGGATTAAAGCTGGCTGACGCACAATGGAGGCAGGGCCTTATTAAGAGCATCACGGGCCTAGTGCTAAGGATTTTGGTGGCCATTTTATGGAAATAAATAAAATAGACAGAATCTTACCTCCTCAGCATCGATGTGTACTGGATAAAGATGACATCAGTGCTCGGCAGAAAATATAGGAATCTTATGTGTCATCATACACGGGACATCTGAAGCCACAATTTAGTGCCACTAGTGCCTTTTTAATAAAATATGCAGATTAAAACCGAGTAAATAACACAAAACCTTTACTTTTCCTCTCACTGATTTCTGGGCCAAGAAAGTTTTGTCCTCTGAAGTGACTACAAATTCAGGAGGGTGTTTTATCTCTGGATAAGTAAAACTTAAATAGTTCTATTTATTCCTGCATATTACCAAATACACACCAGGGCTCTGCCACACCGACGCCTAAACACACACACCAGGACAGGATCTGCCACACTGACACCCAAACACACACCAGGACAGGTTCTGCCATACCAACCTCCAAACACACACACACCAGGACAGGTTACTGCCATTACCAACCTCCAACACACACACCAGACAGGTTCTGCTATACCGACCCCACACACACACCAGGGACAGGTTCTACCACCCGACCCCAAACACACACACCGGACAGCTCTGCCACACAGAGGACCACACACACACACACACCACGATGGGCTCTGCCACACCGACACCCAAACACACACACCAGGACAGGCTCTGCCACACATACACCCAGACACGCACACAGGACAGGCTCTGCCACACCGACACCCATACACACACACCAAGACAAGCATACACACCAGGACAGGCTCTGCCACACACACCGGGACGGCCTCTGCAATTACCGACACCCAAGCTCACACCAGGACAGGGCTCTGCCACACCGACACCCAAACACACACACACCAGGACAGGCTCTGCCACACCGAAACACACCTGCTCTCTTCCGATGTGATGACCCTCTCCTTGCTACGAGGAACACCTTCTGTGTACCTGCCCCCTCGAACGTCGTGTGTTCAATGCGGCCGCCCGGTATTGTGCTCCAGCCCTGCACCTATGACATGAGGACGTCTTACACAAAATCAAGCTAATCTGCATAGGGAGTGAGACAAGTACTTTTGTTTTTTTGTGGGGGGTTTTTGGTGTTTGGGTAAAGGGCTTGATTACATGGCAGGAAGCGTGGGGAGGAGTCAAGTAAATGCTTGCCTAGGGCCCAATCAACAATAAAGACGGCTTGAAACTAACTCATCATAATACTCCTAAAAAATTTCACAGGATTTGGTTTTGGTGTCAATTTAAGAATGTAAATGTTCTTGCTGTAGTTCAGCTAATTACCCTGACATCCACATTTATATGCAATAAGCTCTGCTGCTATGATCCCTTTATGTTTATACAATGATCACCAGTGCACCTTATGGTTGACATAACCCTTGCACGAACTAGAAGAACTCTCATTTAACAAAACCTGGGTCATGTTTATTCACATGACTAATAGGTACAATCAAAACCTCAGCTACTCTTGCACACATATTGCCGGTGTAGAAACACAGGTTATAGTGACTACTGCGCCCAGTCATGAATAAGTACAGGTTGTCCATTCATGCATTCAAAAGGCTCATTTGTTCAGATTTAGACTAAAGGTTCTTGTTCTTTGACTTTTTTCTCAACCTACTTAAAAAGAATAATACAACATCACTCATTACTGGTAAAGCAAAAAATATGCAATCCGAATTAGTTTATTTTTTAATTTTACTTAATTCTTTGAAGATCTCAATACCATTCCCTTCATAGGTATTAAAATAAATGGCACATTTTTTATAGTATCAAGACATTTTGGGCCCTATATATCAGAGACACTGGAGCAATTTGGTGTCAACAACAGGAAATTCCTTTGGTTTTTATGATTATTCCTTTACATTTCCCACTTTCCCTCAGATTTCCCTCTATTTTGACTTAATGAAAACTGCCTATAACCGTCTTAACTTCGGAAATAATATTTTAATCATACTGATAACTTCTAGTTGCGAAGGCTACCAAAAAGTCTCAGTACCAGAAAAGACACTGACAATTGCAAACTATATTTAATCTAAATTTGTTCTTCTTAAAAAAGTCTGCCTCATTAAAACAAATTTTTCTCTCAGAAGTAGATACAACCAGGGCCGGCCTTTGGGGTGTGCGACCTGTGCGACCGCACAGG
>VKOC01000006.1:8336984-8356682 GCA_009364415.1 Spea multiplicata
AGTATGTTCCCTATAAGTGCTGGGAAAGTATGGAAAATCTATATAAATTAGGTATTTCTGAAATCAGGACACCTGAATTGATAAACTTGGAGGGGATTTTCCATCACTTTTCCATCACTTTAACTAATTTTGTGAGGATTCAGAGGGAAAATATATGTTTTTTTTTCTAATTTTCACTAGTTTTTACTAACTTTCTCATTCTAAATTTTCAGCTAATCATCCAACTATGGTATCAAAAGAAAGCTCTATCTTTCCTTGAAAAAAAACAATATATAGTTTACATGGGTTCACTATTCACAGGAAAAGTGAATAAACGCTGAACCGACATAGCGCAAAAATAGCAAAATTGCTCCGGGACTTGAGGTACAAAAACCCCCTGGAATTGAAGGGGTTAAAATATCGTTTCATTGAATTATAAATTGTGGGCCATGGAACAAGAGGAAGGTGAATAACTTTTTGTGAGTTGAACAAGTTGGGGTTTATTAACTTATGTGGTGCTCTATGACAAAAGGAGATACCCCTTTTCTCCATGTTTGCTGTATGACTAGCATAGCATTTTCATTTACATCTGCCACAATATACCCGCAAAACATGTTTTTATGTTTGAGCATTAATCTAGTCAAACGCTGTATGTCTGACGGAAGAGAATTCTGCTTCTTAACACCCAGATAAAACCCAGAAAAATGTTTTTGGTGGATTTTGGTATTTAAATTGCTTACTCAATGTATAGTTCTATAACATAACTTTGAAATACAGTTATGTAAACATTTTTCCTCTAGCAGAAAAGTTAGCGCTCGGTGTTGGAAGACAACATAAACAACAATAGCATTCAAGAAATTGTTCATGGCAGCAGACATTGTGGTCATGTGTATTTTAAGTAAAATGATACATAAGCATGAGCACATAAATATTGCATGGTGCAAACTATATTCAGAGGATCAAAGAATGTGTCAAGCATAAAGACATTTAAAATTGAAATAAAATTGTGTTTGCACGCTGGTTTGAGAAAATGCACTTTTTGTTTTCTTATGTCACTTAATATTAAATCTCGAAGACAGAATCCCAACAGCATGAGAGAGTTTTGAATCAATATTTCTGTTAAGAAAAACATTATGAAATAACAAAAGATATGCCTGCACATAGCAAGAAAAAAGGAAACTATTTTGGAAAACTTGGCATCAACAGAAGATGTGTTTTAATAAAAATCCACATTGCTGTAACACAAAACCTGTTGTTTCTGGCAATTTATAAGATAAAATGGGATACTTATATATTGTTATGGTTTACCAATCTGCAGTTTTAGTGAAAGTTATTTTTATAGGTCATGCATTTTAGGTTTTCTTTCCCAAACTGTAAAGCTTTGTTTCCAAGTGAAGTGTTCCATTTCATTAGAACATACGCTTTAAATCTTCAAGGTGGCAATCAAAAGATGATGATGAGTAGGCCTTTAAAATGTGGGTTTCTTTAGTTATAACTTGGGGGCCATGGTACAATAGGAGAGTGGATAGTTTCAGGAATTAATCATAGGACAAGTATAGGTGAGTAAAATTTTTCAGACAAGGTGTAGACAGGTCATTGAATCAAGCCATCTATTTGTACAGTGCTATGGAATTGATGGCGCTATATATTAAAAAAAAAAATAATAATAATAATCTATGTAGCCAAAGGTGTTTTGGGACATGCAGGATATGTGGACACATTAGATCCAGACATTTTGCGATCTAGTGGCAAAGTAACAAATATGAAGCCCATGAACATTGTTGCCCAACTGGGGGTTCCATATCTGATCTTGCATTATATCACTTTGTAGAGCATGGTGATTTATGATCTAATATTCTCCATTGAGACAACAACGCCATAGTTTCCTTAAATCTATATACAGTATCTCACGAATACACTATGGGCCACCTGTACAAAAAGAAAAACACAAAACAATACTTAAGTGCTAGTTGCCTTTGTTAAAGTGCCTTGTGCTTCTGGTCTCTATCCAAACTGATAGGTGAATGTGCAATCTGGCAAATACACAAATAATGAAATAAATAAGACAAAATAACAGGGTAACGTCATCAAAAAAAGGATTGTTTAAATGATTAAATAAAATGTATGGCAGATAAGGTTCTGCAGTCTTGTAGCATCAATGATATGTATGTTTTAATTGGTATCGTTCAATACTATTTCTGTCTATATAATTTGATCATTTTGGCCACAGATATACATCCTGAAACTATCTGCGTTTCATGCGTATCTAGTTTTTGTTCTATCTCTAAACTTCTTGTCAGTAGTATCATTATAGAAGGCACAAAGAAAATAAATAATCATGTCCTAGAAGACCAGGTCTGATATTAATATTACATGTTTGGAATAAGGCTCTTAGGAACTCATGAAACACGGACATGGAGACTGCCAGAGAGCACTGGTTATATTGTCTGTTTGCCATTCTTAAGCATGACCCTGATGAAGGTCTTTATTATAAGACCGAAACGATTATAGGAGGTTTCTGTAAATTTTTGTTTGCCTCTTTCTCATTGTAAGTGTTTTGAGTATCATGTTAATATTTATTTCCTATAAATGTTTTTATTTTCCCAGTATCTTTTCTTGCCTCGGCACTTGATATATTAAATGTGTTTCCATAACTTTGCCATATGCAAAATACATGCACATAGTCATAACATTGCAGTAATCAGATTCAATAAGTGAAATGTTTATTCCCAGCTCTCCAATTACTCTTGGTCAGTCACCTTATACTATGCATAGATGATCTAGACTTTTGTGTCCTGTCTCTAGTCTGAGGTCATGTTTTCCCTAGAAAACCTGACAGCAAGGGGGTGTTACATGCCTTATTCTATGTAAAATATACAAGGGAAGGGTGATGTAGTTTTTAAATTTTAAGTGGTTGCACATTGTTTAGCTTACTTAAAACAGTGGCTTATTATAAAATAAATCCTGATTTTGTAATGCTAATTTAGGCATCCGTTTATTATGATAAGAAAAAAATATGACTTCAGATGGGTTTTTTTTGATAGTACTCATTTCAGTTGTGCAGGTTGGATGAATATTTGTCTCTAAATCAGCAACTGCCCTATTTTAATAGACCCCAAAATAATTCCTGATTCCAGTTTAAGTGGCAGATTTAAGTGGCGTTCAGCAGGAAGGGCATCTGAGTACAGGTAGTTTGGCTAGTGAAGGGCTACATATGTATATCACAAAGCTACATTAACTTTCTCCAGGTCTGCTGCAGATTTTGTGTGTATGGCAGCTAAGTAACGGGCCTCCAAGCAGGAACGGACTGGCCATCGGGCACACCGGGCATATGCCTGGTGGGCCAGGCGGCCCAGAGCCGGATTGACGTAGGGGCTGATGGAGCTGCAGCTCCAGGCCCCTACCTTAAAATAGGCCCAGTCAAGACCAGACTGACTGTGCCTATGCGGCCTCTACGGCCGCATTAACGCAGGGCATAAGGGGCACCTGCCCCTTAAGCCCGCAGCAACTGCGACCAGGCCCGCCACTCTAGGGGGCAAGCAGCCCCCAGCAGAGGCGGCCTTAGGGGTGTGCGGCCGCACAGGGATTAAATTAAAACATCGGGCTTTTTTTTCTTTGTTTTTTCAACTTTATTTAACATCCTCCATGTTAAATAAAGTTTTTAACTTTATTTAACATGGAGGATGTTAAATAAAGTTAAAAAAACCCGATGTTTGTTAATTTAAAGTCCGGCAGTGGCGCGAGCGGTCGCTCGTGACGTTTTCAGCAACCGCTTGGCGCCCCTCACTCTCCGTGACTCCACGGCAGAGCGGGAAGATGGATGCCCCCACCGCAGGACTGTGGTAACAAGGTAAGTAGGGTGAGGAGGGGTGCAGTAAAAAGGGGCAGAGGTGGTAGATAGTGAGGGGGGAGAGGGGTTAGATAGTGAGAAAGGGGGAGCAGGCGGTTAGGACAGGTGAGAAAGGGGAGGGGGCTAGATAGTGAGAAGCGGGGTATATATTGAGCCAAGTGGGGAAGGGGTAGATTAGTGAGAAAAGGGGAAGGCAGTGAAGAAGGGGGAGAGGGGGTACATAGTGAGAAGGGGGACATAGTGAGAAGGGGCAGATAAGAAGGGGAGGGGTAAATGGGGAGAGGGGGTAGTGTGAATGCATACGAGAATGAATGAATTAATGTTTGGATTAATTGTGTGAATGCGTACAAGAATTAATTAATGTGTGGATGAATTGCTTGAATTATTTGGGGAAATGCAAAGATGGTACATGAAGGATGGGCTGTTTTCCGACAAAGATCTCTTACACTCATGGGCATAGGAACCCCTAAAAATCTGGGGGGGACAGCATTTCCCCCCATCAGATCCCACTTTCTGCCCATCTTTCACACGCCCGTCTCCTGACACTATCCTACCGCCTTTCCCTGCCTTTTACAAACATCTCAAGGCCTCTCCATAACAGACTACTAACCTCCTCCTACCCTTCTCACCAACTATACCCCTTCTCTTCTCACACTTATCTATCCCATTCCCTCTAAACCCCCGCTTCTCACGTAGCACACTATCCGCCTAGCTACCCCCCTTCTCACTAGCTATCTTTGTAGTTCACTTACCCTGCAGTCCTGTGGTGGGAGCGTGAGTCCTCTCTCTCACGGCTTCACTGATGAGCGCCGGCACATGACGTCATATGCCGGCGCTCAGCGTGAAGCGCCGGCACCGAGACAGACGCCTCACGCTCCCGCCACTGCAGTCGGGGCAGTGTTGAGGCGGGTGGCGGCAGGGAGCAGAGGAGACAGAAGGACGCCGAGCGGACTCTGTCCCCCCGGTTCCTACGCCCATGCTTACACTGGGCTGTTAGGGGACAAAGTTGGCTCAGGCTGGGCTGCAATATGTGTGTAATCTGGGTGCTGATCAGGTTCTATGTGGGCAATGTGGACACAAGGACTGGCTTTGGGGTGTGCAACCTTTGATCTATGCCGGCCATTTAGGGGGTTATCTATACCTTTAATGCTAAGTTTATTAGTGAATTCCAATAGATTTATATCTGCAAAGCTGAGTAGGTGTTATTTTGTTGATCTGTATCTGGTACGCTCTGTTTCCATACATTATTATTGTATACCTACAAATAGAGGTTTTTTTAATGTCTCATTCTGTTTATTTGATCTATACCTTCAACGCTGAGTTAACATGTGATTTTCAATTGATCTATACTTGCAAAGCTTGGTTTTTATGTTGATTCTGTTGATCAATACCTGCAATGCTATGTTTCCATACATCATTTATGCATACCTGCAAATATAGGGTTTGTATGTGATCTCTACATGCAAGTGCTGTTTATATGTGTTTGATCTATAGTTGTTCACAGGGAGGAAGGAAAGGTATGGCTTAGTGAATGAGGGACAAAGGGACTGAGAATGTTTCAGGGGAGAGGACCTCTCAAAGTCATGGTCAGGGTGAGAAGGGGGGAGGACTGCACTGACTATCACAGGCTTCCCCTAATCTGCAGTCAGTGTGGCAATTTTTTTTTGGTGTGGTGGCGGAGGGAGTGATTACATGGTAGGGAGAGTGGAGCAGCGCCCAAGGAAATGTCGGTGTGGCAGAGCCTGTCCTGGTGTGTGCGTGTTTAGGTGTCGGTGTGGCAGAGCCTGTCCTGATTTGTGTGTCTGGGTGGCAGAGGCCCGTCCTGGTGTGTGTGTTTGGGTGTCGGTGTGGCAGAGTCTGACCTTGTGTGTGTGTGTCTGGGTGGCAGAGCCTGTCCTGATGTGTATTTTGTCATCTTTCTATCTGACATATTTCTTTGAATATTTGGGTCCAACTACCAAGTGATTTATTCAGTTCCAGATCTCAGGATTGGGATTGCGTACTATTTTTGTAATAGCAGGGGTGGGGTCCCTGCCTCTCCAGAGATCTTCCTAACAGAGGATGTGTGCACCAACTGTAAGGTTGCCTTCTATTTATTATCTGCTACAAATCTGATGTATCCGTACTAATATTTGCAAATTGATTAACCTGCTGATTTCTTCATATGATTATCATTGCGCAGGGGCGGAACCTATATGTGGTACCCTCCCTACACAAAATTGTCCACAATATTTCTTTAACAAATTTGTATATTGCACTTGAGCTGGAAATTATTATTATTATGAATTTATAAATAAATTAAATAAGTTTAAATAAACATTTACTGAACAGATATGGTACAGCATAACTCCCATCATTATACACTGAGCCAGACATTGACGGTAGTGCAACATAACCCCTATTACTATACATTAAGCCAGACATTGATGTGGTAGGCATCTGCCCCCCCCAAAAGACTGCCTGTGCCACCTCTGCCCCTGAAACAGCCTGCCAGTGCCATCTCTGCCCCTTTAGCAGCCCTGCCCATGCCATCTCTGCCCCTGAAACAGACTGCCTGTGCCAATTCTGTCCCATTAACAGCCTGCCTGTGCCAACTCTGCCCTTGAAACAGCCTGCCTTTGCCACATCTGCCCTTGAAACAGTCTACCTGTGCCACCTCTGCCCCTTTAGCAGCCTGCCTGTCCAACTTCTGCCCATTTAGAAGCCAGGCTATTCATTCACCCACTCACTCTCCTGAACCCCCCCTTACCTCTCCTGCAGTTTTTACTGGTCCAGGGGTTGGCCGAGCAGCACTAGGGCGACGGAGATGTCTTTGCGGCCTGACGGCCACCTAACGCGGGCCTGCGGCTTACCGCTGTGGCTCCCGCACACTGTGTGGAAAACTCTCTTTTTCCGCCCAGAGGAGGCAGGATCCTGGGTGGAAAAAGAGAGTTTCCTCACACAGTGTTTGAGCTCCACACAGTAAGCTGTGGCAGCCGATGGGGCGCATCGTCATCTGCTCGGCCGGCCCACCTGGCACTTCCCTGACGAGTGGCACCCTGGACCGACTGTCCCCCCTTAGGTACGCTACTGTCATTGTGTTGACCTACGTGTTTGTCTAAAGTTCTGCTAGAGCCTTTTATAATTGTTTTATGTTGAAATACAGTGGGGTTCTCAAGAGATCCCAACTCATACATCTTTAGTCATCCTTACATCTTCTATATAACTTAGTTATTGTAATAATTTTGTAGTCTCCATTGGCGTGTGAAACAAAGGACTGCTAGTATAAAAATTTAAAACTAGACCTGGCTTAATGAGCCCTTTTTGTTATGTCCCCCTCCATTCCCTTTGTTTGTTGAAATATTTTATTATTTAAGAAAAATATAAACATTCCTGAGACTGTATACATAAAAATGTGTTACAACCATAAATTGCATGATGTCACAATCAAACCAAGATAAACAGTTAAAAGCAATATTAGCAGAATGTGCAAAGCATTTTATAACTCCCTTCAAGCTTCTCTCCCCCAAATCAATTTGATTTGGCAGACATTACAGACAGTAAAATGTCCAATCAGAATTGATAAATGAGAAATGCTATACCAGATGTGGATTCCTTGTTATAAAGATCAGGCTTTTCCATCAAAGAACTGTATTTACTATCTCTGTTCCACTAAGTATCATTTTGGAATAACTCCACAGACTTTATTTTATCACCACTGAACACAGTGGCTTGTACTAGTATCCTTGACATTAGCGAAAGAATAATCATAATAATTAATGATTTGCACAGCTCTGATTTTTTTTATGATGCTTCCTTTTGTATTTTCCAAATCATATCCTTAGATGTTTAGAGATTTTAAAGATTTATGTTCTGTTGTTCTAGTTAACTTACAAAGAACACACAATAAACTTAAAAATGCAACATCTTAAATTGATTTTTTATGTAATTTCATTTAATAAGTTGAAATTGTAGCCACATATATGCTTTTCTGGGCATCATATTTTAGAACTTTGTAACTAAAATGAATGACATTATATTAATGCAGAATGGTTTATTAACCATTAAGTATGGTTTCATGAATTATAAAACAAACAACCCTTAACCCTTATAATAATGGAAATAATAATATATATTTGGGTATAATACGCAGGTTTAATCTATTGTACTTGCCACCAAGACAGACTTTGTATCCTTAAATTCCTTATATCACCTTTTGTATTTTCTTTTATTTCCATATTTGTAATATCACGATATGAGAATAAATGCAAGAGGTCTGTACTTCTTATAAACAACATATAACTACACTTGAGAAAATAATAAATTATACAATTCTGGAGAAGCCAGTCCATTGTAAGTAGCAAGGAGGATGCTGAGGTCTGTATACTCTCTTCGCTTAAGCATCCCTATAAATTATTGGTGACAAGAACTTCCTAGGGACTATTTTCCCTTGGAGATCTCTGTTTTTAGGTAGTTCAGTTGTGTCTTGTGGATTGAAGTACTGCAGTGTATATGTATATATATATATATAATATATATACATATATATATATATATATATATATATATATGTATATACATATATATTATTTTTTGTACTGATGTGTACTCTATATATTGCTTTCTTCCCTGCATGCACTCTTAAATGAAAGAATAGGCCAGAGGAATGTTTGAACATACAGTGGGTGTGTGTCTTCCTTCATGCATCTTAGTTTAGAGAAAGAGGGGGCAGAAAGGGGCTAGTATTAATGGTATAACACAAATTATATCCTTCTATATGTAGGCTTTGAGGGCCCTCTCTTTACTTTGAGGTACCTGCTTTGGATCAAAATTACTCTATCTCAGTAACCATATGGTTATTTTATGGAAAAATTCGATGCAAGGTTGACACAAGTACAAAGCGGTCTTATGCACATTCATTGAGCTAAACATTTACAGCAGCAGATCTCACCAGCTTCAAAGAATCTACTTGTGCACCAAAAAGCCTTAGAGGTCCTGGTCCTATGTTAAACCCTTGCTGGAAGAACAGAGGTAAAGACAAGAATAAGAATGTAAAGATATATAGATACACACAAGTACTGTATTTTAGCATGTCTCATTCTAATTAGTTTTCCTCTATGTGAAGGAATAAGACAATTGGTTCCATCCCATGGACCTTCTAGAACAGCACTGGGAAGGGGGAACTCCCTAGAAAGGCTACATGACTGAGGCAGCCCTGGGGTATCTTTAGAATAATGTTGCCCATAGTGGGGGTCATCATTGCTGGGGATTCACTTGGTAGGACGATAATGGTAGTGTAGACTCCTTCCCTTCTACAGTCTGTGTTATATGTGTTTGTACTCTGGTAGAATGCAGAAGCAGGCCATAAGTAAATGTGGCCTTGCTCGTGGTCAGAGCTGGCCTTAGGTGTTCTGGCGCCCTGTGCGGACTACTCTTTTGGCGCCCCCCCATCCCAAAAAAAAGAAAGTAAAAAAATCTTGTAACAAAACTCCCCTTTCTCACTATCTATCCCCTCTCCCCCTTTACCACTATCTACCACCTGTGCCCCTTCTCACTGCCTTCCCCCCTCTCTCCCTTTATCACTATCTGCCACCTCTGCCTCCTCACTGCCTTTCCTCCCTCTGCCCCTTCTCACTATCTACCCCCTCTCCCTACTTCTCATTATCCTTACTTACCTTGTTGAGTCCTGCGGTGGGAGCAGGAGGTGTCCGTCTTCCCCCTCTGCCGTGGTGCACGCTTCACAGCTGAGCGCCGGAATATGACATTATATTTCGCTGCTCAGCATGAAACGCTGGCACCGCGACAGAGTCACGGAGAGGGGCGCAGAGCGGTTGCTGAAAACTTCACGAGCGACCGCTCGGTGCCCCTGCCTGGGACTTAAATTAAAACATTGGGGTTTTTTGTTGTTGTTTTAACTTTATCTAACATCCTCCATGTTAAAGGTAAAACAAAAACTTTATTTAACATGGCGGATGTTAAATAAAGTTAAAGAAAAAACAAAACAATGTTTTAATTTAAATCCCGCGCATGCGCCCCTGTTGACATGGCGCCATGTGTGGCCGCACAGGTCGCACACCCCTAAGGCCGGCCCTGCTCGTGTTATGTCTTTTTAACGCATGTGCAGAACACTGTCTGGGCCTGGTACCTCATTAATAGTGATCCACATGACATGAGGTAGCCAGCATGCTATGGTTGATGCTAGTGACTTGTAACATTACACCTATATCAGGGTTTGTTAACGTATTAATAGTAGTAATATCAATTACAGCTGGTTTGTGTTTATATGTTTAACAACTTCAGCCATATGTAAACAATAAGCCAAGTATGGATTGTGGTGATTAGTCATATGCATTGTATTCATTTTATATTTAACATTATATATATATATTAATGTAATGTACAAATTGCATAACTGTTAGCCACACTGTGGGCAGAGGTAAAACATGAGTTAAACTTTAACAGCGTCCATATTGTTTATTTATGAATGTGCCAATTAAAGGCCCATTTTCATGGTAAGTGCATAATGAAATCCATTTTGCATTTTACTACATCCACTCTTTGACATCTGGATCCCCCAACAGCTTCTACAGAACAAATTTGAAATATACGTAATGCTAAATGAAAAGTGTAATGAAATGTACTGTAATGTACATTGCAAAAATGAAATACAATTTGAGGACTATATTTCTAAAAATTATTGTTTTTATTGGAATATTATATTTCCTTACACTTTTCTTAGTTCTGCCCTTTAAACTGCTGTTTTTTACCCCCTTGTTCACAATATAAGCAAACTTACTACTGAGGAATTAGAGGGTGGTGTCTGTATCTCTTTAGCCAACCTAGCAAATACAAGAGACAATATATTTAGGGGATCGTCTTTTTCCAGCAAAGTCCTTGTAAATCCCCAGACCTGTAAACCAATACGAATTTATAAACATAGAAGTTATCTCCATATGCAAGGTAGAAAATAGAACTGAGACTCATTGACTAGAGACAAGGCTGGTACACTCTCAATCTGTATTGAGTTGAGGAACTACTTAAAATAATAAACACTTACGTTTTTTAACAGGATATGTAGTTATCAGCATTCACTCTTCCCTACTGACAGGTTATTCATAATTCTTGCACTTAATCAGTACTCCAGCAGCCTAGAGTTTGGGGAGCTGTAGATCTCTTTGCACGTTTAATGTACTGGTTTAGCCTACACATCATTATGATACACCTCTGAAACATTTCCTGAATCTTTTGTTCTTTTGGGGATTCTGGAGAAATGGATTATTGAAAACAAAAATAATTTTATAGGATTAATTTACCTAAAATAAGAATATCGTGTTTGCCTTGTGGCAAGCTGTCATTATGTCCCGTAAGGGCTCTACATATTATCTGAATACTGCACAGCTGTCAGAAATGGGGATTTTGTCTACTTATTATGTAGAAAGAAAGCATTTGAAAATGCATTACTTAGCGCAAGATAAAATATAAAATTTTTAAATTTCAAAGTTAAATACAATGTATTTTATTGTAGCCGCACGGCTCACTGAAGCAAAAAAGTAAAATGCAGCGCGCTCACTGGATGGCAACGAAAAACAAGTCCTAAAGTTGCTCAATCTGTAGTACAGACATGCATACAGCATGGTACTTGATAGCCACCTAATGCATTTAGTGCCACCATGCCCACCTCTACTGAGGGCAAGGATATGATGCTGGGTACCAAGGGGCTTGGTGGTTCTGTGCTGTTTAGCAAGGTCAGCATCCTCAAGAAAGGGCCCCAGTTGCTCTGGTGCCTATGTATAAAGTGTCAGTAAGCATTTTGTATGTCTAACTTTTTCTAAAACTACCACTGCCTGTATTGTTTATCATTCACCTGCATTAATAGTCAATGATACTATGGCCATCATCCTTCATACTTCAGCAAAGCCAATACAGCCTACTGCAGTCCAGATGTGGCTCTCAGCACCTGCTATATTTCATATTTGATAGAACACTGCAGGTTTTTGTGGGGTAGACCAGGACAAAGACGACAGCTGGTAGGCTAAAGTTGGCCTCTCCATGACAGCAACATTTTCTGTCACACAAACACCCCCTCACATCCATTCTGTCATCTACATAAACATTGCCCGCATTTGTCCCTTTCTAACACAAGATGCCACTAAAGCTTTTGTTCATGCCCTCATTATCGCCTGCCTTGACTATTGTAACCCTGTCTTAGGCACTCTCCTTCATAACAGTCTCGCCCCTCTACAATCCATCATGAACGCTGCTGCGAGATTTATTGCTTTACTGATACAGCTCACCCTCTGTCAGTCTTTTTACTGGCTGCTTGTGTACTTACCTTCAAAGCTCTTGATAGCAGTTCCCCTACTTACATCTCCCCACTCATCTCCAAATACACTCCTACCTGGTCTCACTACTCATCCAATGATCTCTGTCTGGTCTGTGGTTTTATTTTTAGTTCTCGTGCATGCTTGCAAAATTTCTCAAGGGCTGCATCTATCCTTTGAAATGCCCTTCCTTGACTTATCCGTCTTTCCCCCTAACTCCGGTCCTTCACTTCCTCACTTATTTAAGGATGCCTAAAAGCGTGCATGTTAAAGCTCTTCCTCCCATATTACTTTAGCTCACCCATCCTAGTACCTCTCCTGCCTTCGGTCAATACTTATACTAGTGTGGTTGGGCCATCGCTAACAATGGCATTTTTAGATATTGTGTAAAGCACCATAACTCCCTTTGGATTGTGAACTTGTTGAGCACGGCCCTCCTTAACTCTTGTTTCTGTAAGTCAAATTGTTATATTTTATAGTACTTGTTACGTCCTGTTAATCTATTGTACAGTGCTACATAATATGAAGGCTATATATAAAACAACAATAATAATAATAAACGCAAAATTATCTGTTCTTGGCATAGTTTCAGTAGAGATACTATCAATCAATGCTTGGCCAGACAAATGTTTTGGCAATGGTAGGCTGCTTTATTATAGTTTGACATGGATTTATTTTCAATTGTATCCCTTGGCCATATGTATGTATTGTTATGTATGAAAGTATTATTATTTAATTAAAAGTCTAGTATCTTTGCACTATAGATTTTGCCTCAACTTGTTTTATATAATGTCACCAATGCGGCCAGCACAGCCAAAAAGAAATCTGAGGTTATTTTTGATACATAATAATGACTATGATGCTTGTTCCATTCCATATTTCTGCTGTAATTGTTGTTTAGCTTTTAATATTCTTGCTTGTATTTGAATTGTCCTGAAGACAATTTTATTCCCTACTAGTTATATTGTTGTTTTATCTTTGCCTTTTTTGTTATATTGAAATGATTGTTTTCATCCATCTGTTTCATTAATGTTTCCACTGAGATTCCTATGATCGTATGCAGATGTTTATTGCATGCTCTGATTATTCTGGTTTGGATCAAGGATAGCCAATCTGTGGTAGTCCAGCTGCTGAGATTAATGACATTCATGATGCATAATAATCTTCTGTTCAGTACTTTACTGTTGCTAAGAATTTGAAATAAAGACACTTTCTTTACCATTTAGAGGAGTGATAACATTTTACTGGATGCAATGCAAAATGTAACACTCTTAGTCTCATGTCAAAAAACACTTCTAAATCCATCCAAATTAAGGACACACTTAGGGCGTAGTCAACAAGATGGATCCGAGCCTTTATGTTCCAAATAAATATTATTACATGTATATATGAAATTTAATCATGCTTTTACTAGCCATTTGCTCATTCCTCTTAAATCGAACAATAGACAAACACCATGTCTTGTTTATAAAATTCTTTCTTAGCTCCACTAACAAAAATGTAAATGTTGCATCTGGTTGAAAATGAAGGCCCTCATTATCAAATTTTAAATAGTCGCAGTCAAAGCTGATCTATATTCTACATCGGCTAGTTTTAACAGGCTATTTTCCTTTGTGTGCAGGCATTTTCCCTAGCACTAATTCTTAATTCTCAATACTAAAATGCAAGTATATAGTACAGTATTGTAAGACAAACTCCATAAAAACACTAGCAAAGTATATCTACAAGTTGTCATTGGGTACTTTTCCTACAGGTCTTCTATTCAACAGTAAGGAGTTGAATAGGGTAGAGAGGTATACCGAAATCTTGTTCCCTGTACCAATCAATACATAGTAACATTTCAGTGTAAGATATATAATTCATGAGGTGTTGTAATGTATTTGCATATGGTCTATGCTTTAACTTATGGATATGAATGTTAGGAACACGCTGCCTACATGATAGACATTCATGTTCTATGCATTTATCCATCTAATCCATGTCAACAATATACAGTTCATTCTAATAAGATGCAAGTTTGCCTATAGGCAAAACAGATAGGACATCCAGTTCATTGTTTTAAAAGGAGACACATAGAGTACTAGATGATGGCATCACCAATCAAAAGGTCCCATTTTTATCATTTTATTGTCAATGGAAAAAAATATCTTTACACAGTTATTTCACAAGATAAGGAGTGAGCACCTTTGTCTGCATGATGGAGATTTTTCAGTTACTGGTCTCTGTAAGAAAAAATCCACCTAATATTGCTATTATTATATGGAGGTCCACAACTCTTGTTACTGACATAGATGTCCACTGACACTTTGCCTTCTCCTGCACAAAATGGAAGGTTTGTGAAGCACACTGCACATAGTGCTGCCAAGGTACAAGGTATTAAGTTAAATTAAAGCTTTAAAAGAGTAAAACTAAGCCAATGATTCATTGCATGTGTCACAATTACTTTCACAATTATTTTCCACAATTAATTTCACACTTTCCATTTCTAATTATATCTTAATTTAACATAAAATTAACGCTTGTAGTGTTACTTTATAGATCACCATTCATACTCATTTCTCTTTGTCTCACTGCGTCTGCAGATCCATTACAATATTTTAAAATGTTTCTACTTGTAGAAAAAAATTATAATGTGTTTTCAGGATGGTGGTAGTAAGATATTGGAAAAAAGTATTCTATATTGTTTTTAAAGACAAGGGATTTCATTATTTTATTTTAATTTTCTAAATCATTTTAATTTAACAGGCAATTTATATTGCAGGTATCATGCAGCTAGATCAGAAAATAAAATCTATATGCGTATTAACATGTGTAAATTTGTGTAAAATTGTTCACACATGTGTGCCAGAGTGTATATTGCAAGTGGCAAAGAAGGCACAAACAAGCTGTTAGGGAACAAAGATGGCACAGACAGAGTGTTTGGGGTTAGGATGGCACTGATAAGTGGCCTAGGGCGAGGGTGGCACTCACAAGATATTTGGGGGTAAAGGGGCCATGTGGGACATGTTGCTTGGTGAATTTGGGGGCCCTGGGGCAATTTTTGCACCTGGGCCCTGTGGTTTCTTGTTATGCACCCGATAGGAGGAAAAAGATATACATATAGGGTGCAGAGTTGTTAAGGGCTCTGTAGATCAGGTTTAGACGTTGAAATTTGATTCTGAAGAGTATGAGGAGACAATGGAATGATTGGCATGGTGGAGCAGCACAGGAGGAACAATGACAGAGAAAGATTAATCTAGCTGCACTGTTGATGGTCGATTAGAGTGCAGAAAAGCGGGAGAGGGATAGACCGAACAGGATACTACAAGGGAGTGGATTCATATTTTTGTTGTTTCTTGTGTGAGGAATGGGCAGATTCGCAAGAGGTTTTTTCAGGTGAAGGCGGCAGGATTTGGTGAGGGACCGGATTTGAGGAATGAAGTAGAGAGAGGAGTCAAGTGTGACTCCAAGGCAGCAAACTTGGTCTGTCGGTTGGATAATGAAGTAGGAGAGACAACAGTGGCCATACATATGTGTGGTGACCTTAAAGTGCCAGGGCCGCTTAACCATCCCCAGTCTGACTGTGGATGAAAGACTTGCATTTCTGTTGTCAGCATGAGTAAACATTCCAGATTGACAGTTTTGTGCTAAAGATATTTCGCGATATAACACATTAAATGTGCCAACTTTACAATGCCTAGTGGGAAGTAGCTGAAAATAAGTATGTGTTGTGAAACATTTTCTGACGTATGGACGAGCTGTTAATCTTTTCCATAGTTTATAGCTTTACATACCAATCTTTTGTAAGTCTTAAATACTTAAGACACCTGCCCAATATCTTTTGATTTCATTATATCAAAAACTGCTAATGGTGTATCAGCAAATCTAGACACTGGACCCTCCCCATTAACACTGGGTTAAAACATGCATGGCCACATAAAAGCATTTTTGGATTCTACAAATTCTGCTAAGCAAAAATAAGAGCCTTAACCTGAACTCAAGGTTTGCTGATGAAAGAGTCCTCCTTTTATGAAAATAATTAAATCATTTACTCTAAGCTTAACTTTCAACATGCACTTTGAAAGCTTTATCTTGATTAAAATACATTTAGAGATGAAAAGGGGGATACACTTTTGGTTATTGTCCCTTGTATAAACAGGACTTAATATTCCTAAGCATAAAGCACCGATCTTGAATCAATTACTAATATTGTATTGCTTATACTCTTTCAAGACATTCTTGACATACAGAATAAAATTATGCTTTTCCCAAATAAACTTTTTCTTGCACTTGCCTCATCTTTTTCATTTATTCATTATGGTTCATCATGGTCTTGTTATCCAATAAGAATGAACAGCCTGCAGAGAATTGATTTGGAACTAAAGTTATGAACCGTCTGAAAATGACTGCGTTTAATTACACTTCAGGAAATGAATCAGCCTGGAGCCATTTATCAAAATAAACTGATATTGTAATTGTTAAAAGTGTTAAAAACACAAAGCATATTAGATGTAGACATAACACGAGCATCTATCTTTACTATGATTATACTCATTATTCACAAAATATGCATGATACACATGTCAAATTATTCAAAATGATTATATACATATACAGATCGAAAATCATTAGCTTCAGTGTTTTTGCAGTTCATAGTGGTATTTCAGAAATCATCTATAGAGGGACATAAATAAGCATCTTTTCAGGACCACAAGGCATACATCTCTTATGGTACTGAAATGTTATCAGTGGATTTGTTAACGGACACAGTTGCAGGTGGGAAAAGCATATAAACAAAAACAAAGCCTGTCGCCATATACTATATATATATATATATATATATATATATACCTTTTCTCTTTCTTCCTATGTGTACCCTGGTCTCCATGAAGATGTTTTTCTACAATCTCCAATCTCGGGTTGATGGCATCAAGCTCTGGTTTTGTTGATATATTTTCTGGGATTGTTGAATAACTTGCAGAGTCTATCCTATATAGGAGAGAATGTGTTTGTTTTAAAGTGTATATATTTTTTGGTCTGCTTTAAGTGGTAAAAGCACTCAAAGTGTAATGTATGCATACATACCCTGTCTCTCTCCCTTTGCAACCACCTTTCCTCCTCTCTATTTATACATCTCACCTTATTACCATTGACCTTCTTAACCCAATAATGACTGCCACTAGTATATGGCTGCTCAGTTTTCAGAATTCTGCTATAGGTGCATTTAGGGACCCACACCCTAGGGTGACCAAATCGGCCATGTTTCCCAGGATACATTTTTCATATTGATGACCAGTACAGGTAAACTGCTGTCCTGCAGTATGTAGGATGTATACATTTATGGAAGGGAACCAATTAGTAGTTATACATCCCCTATACTACAAGGTAGCATTTTATCTGGGCTGGTGAGCAATATGTAGAAATTATGTACATTATTATTAGGAAACATATCTGATGTGGTCACCCTACTACACCCTCAACAAAGATGTGCCGCTTTGGGCACAAGTAATAGGGTGGAATGCAGACAGACCAGCCCGAGCAGGGGGCTGCACATTGATGTGGTGATCAAAGGACTATTCTCAAGGGAAAATGCACATAAATGATGCATATTGAAGCTTTCAATTTGAAATGTATAATTTATTACACTAACAAATAATAAATAAGTGCATGGTGAACTAGCATTGGGCTAATCAGGTTTCCACATGGGACACTTACGCAAAATATTTGCTGAATGGCCAAATTAAATTCATTGAGCTCTTGCACAATGTCTTTTTACTGACATATGGTCACCCAAACATAGTAGTGTTTTGTTTTTTTTGAAAAAGAGGTCAAACACATGAAAACCACACCCTTGATTAAGAAGAAAGTTGGTTAATGTGTGGGTTTGGAAGCTAAGGGTTTGATTGAGGTAGTAGCCTCAATGCAGTAAAATGCATGCTGTGCGGTCTGGGTGATTTTCCTTTGAGTTATTATTGGTTTAAAGAAACACAAAACAGGTGTTGAATTCAGAAATAGTTTGGGTCACGTCAGGAAATGGTGACAAACAAATGAACAGTAGCTGATTGATCTGGCTCCAGAAAATCAAAATGTCTGATCGGTCCAGCAGTCACTTGAATTGCACAACTACAAAGACAACCTAACCTAAGGCGGTTTGAGAAGAGGTAATAGGGCTTCAGCTACAAGCAACATAAAGATCTCTGTTGTGTAACTGTCACACATTTTTTTTACTTTCTAAGTTAGCATGTAACCAAGTGTTTGATCTAATATCCCTAGCTGCTGAAATATCTTACAGATGAACAAATGCAAACAAGTTTTAAGAGTTTTTATTATTCTTAATTTATTATTATTTTGTTTTTGTTGATGTAATTGTTTCACTGCACTTGCAAGGCATCGCTGAGAAATTTAATCAGATACCATAATTGGGGTTTGTGAATGGGCAAAAACGAAATAGTTAATACTCATTTAAGTGCATATGAAGGCTGGAGTATATCATTTGAAAATGCAAGATTATTTAAAAATTACGATAAAACAACATAAGTGATAGATTGGATTGAAGCGTTAATCTGAAAATGTGGTCACCATATATGGAATTTTCAAGCAAAACAGCTGCAGGAAGCTTTAAATCAGAACAATTACCCCCTTGCTAGCCCTTCTCTGATTCTAATATTATTAGTATTTATTTATTCGATTCTGCAGCACTGAATCTTTTTATAAAAAAAAGCCACGGTAAACACATTTAGATTCATATCCCAGGCATTCATTGATGGAAACTCATTGGATACAGCCACATACTCAATTGTCCATATTTGGACAGGAGATAGGTGGAAATAGATACATAGGTATGGTACACAACAGGTAGCTCTCTACCATCATTACTAACATCAGAGCCGGCCTTAGGTGTTCTGGCGCCCTGTGCGGACTACTCGTCTGGCGCGCCCCCCCATCCCAAAAAAAGAAAGGAATCAAAACTTGTAACAAAACCCCAATCACTATATACTACGCCAAACATTGATGTGGTGTAGGCCTACCACTTCATTGTCTGGCTTAGTAGTAGGGATGCACCGAAACGAATTCTGGACTGAAACCAAAAGTGCAGCATTTACCTGGCCGAAACCGAATATGACCCCCCCACACACCATAACACATAACAAAACAATTAAATAACAATATTTATATATATATATGATTAACAGCAATCACATTCTTATCATGCCCGCAGATTCCAGGATGTACTCGTAGACTACTTGGCATGATAGGAGTATGATTGCCCTATGTACCCCGTCTCACTCCATTCTCCCTATCTACCCCCTCCTAACTATCTACCCTCTCCCTCTTTGAAGTTCACTTACCTTTCAGGAGTCCTGCGGTGAGGGTGCAAGGCCTCTGCCTCCCAGCTCTGCCACTGTATGGAACAGTATAGAGTGATGGGAGTTATGATGTACTAGACCATATAGACCATAATTATATAATGAAAAATACATTGGAAATGGTACAGCATAACACCCATCACTCTCACACCCTTACCAATCCACACACATATACCAATCCACACGCATACCAACCCACACGTATACCAATCCACACACATAC
>VKOC01000006.1:8356782-8390281 GCA_009364415.1 Spea multiplicata
GCCTCCAGAAATGCCTTATACCCCTATAAGCCACTCTGGTATTTAGGGAGTTAAAAGGCATATTATGAGGCAGAGTGGCATATAGGGAGGTATAAGGCATTTCTGGAGGCATAGTGGCATAAAGGGCGTTAAAACGCATATCTGGAGGCAGAGTGGCATAAAGGGGGTTAAAACGCATATCTGGAGGCAGAGTGGCATTAAGGGGGTTAAAAGGCATATCATAGAGCACTCTGCCTACAGAAATGCCTTATGCCCCCCACTTAACACCCCCTCCAGAAGGAGGTGCGGTTAGCAGCAGGGGTTGTCTGCGTCCATCTCGCATATACCCTCCGACTGTCAGAGAGAATTCCAAGAAGCGGTGCATGGAACTCTTCTCTCTGATGGTCTGCACGATGGACGCAGACGACCCCGGCTGCTAACCGCACCTTTTTCTGGCTGCAGCCGAAGTTGCCTAAGCGAATCGCGTAGATGTCTACCCGCTGCACGGTCAACACACCAGGGAGTCAGAAGCACTGGTAAGTTTGGGGGTTTACCAGGAGGAGGATTCAGGTCCCCAGCAGCGCTGCGGGGGATCTGAATCTTAGTCTCATAGTCAGATCTCTATTTGAGGTCTGATTATAAGACTACCTCGATTACAAGACAAGGGGTATTTTTCAGAGCATTTGTTCTGAAAAAACCTTGTCTTATAATCGAGCAAATACGGTAAAACCTAATACTGTACTAGAGAAAAAAATATCAAGTAGTCACTTAGCATCTGTCTTTTAATATTTTTAATGGATATTATTTTAGGAACATTTTTTCTCTGGTATACATATATATTAGCAATAATTAATGGTCACAGATCCAAGGTTAAATCATAAAGACCCAGTGTGTCAAGAATCCCATTTCCTCTTTGTTAACTTGTATGCAATCCATTTTGTGGATGTGATAAAAAACAAAAATATGAAATGTAATCTGTCTACCATACCGAAGTAAAAAATAAATTATTATTTTTTGAGAATGTAAACATTTTAAAGAGTAGTGTATGTCTGTTGTGAACAGCAAGCAGATATTAAAGTGGATGTGATCAGGCGTTAAAGTTCATGAACACAAGGGGGAGCTTTAACAATGTAAACCGTTATGTATAGGAACATATAACAGCTATTTCACTATACTTGGGTGTATCAAGTTTAAAATGCACTATATCCTTTTTAAGAGCGCTTACATCTCAGTATTGCTAGTTATAATTTAAGTTTGTAATAAAAATGATATGTTGATTTGGGTGCGTTAAAGGTGATTACATACCTAGAACCAGAAATGCTGCATTTAAATTTAGACTTAAAAATACACAAAATATCATATAGTGTCTGAGAAATTTTAACTGCTCACTACAGTCCTCAGCAGTCAAAGCAGTTGCATCCATAAGACTGGCCCTTGGTGTCTCTTCTCTTGTTTCCAATGTCATGTATGTGATTTACAGAGCTGTCAGTGATACTATCCTCTATATTCATTATGTTATTTGTAATCTGTAATATGCTGAGAGATTCTCTGGGAAATGCTTTTTTAAATGGCTTAAGTTTATACAGGGGAAGTTGTTCATTTAGGCTGGATGGAGATGTATCATTAATTGCCATAGTGTTAATAAAGGTTAAAAAAATACAATACAGCATTAGCTAATGTATGTAACATGCGCTTAACACAAACACTGATGCACACTTATAACAGAAATGCTGATCACACTTGGAGGTCTTTGGACCTTTGGCTGTCAATTAAAAAGGGGGATGTTGCCAAAATTTAAATTGAGACATTGGTCAGTAGTGGCATTTACTGTGTATAACAAATCCTAAGCAAAATTGCAAACTAGCCATAATTGCAATTCTAGCTTGATTTACCATGATTATGTTTGAAGATTCATATATGAGATCTTTAAAGAAACTGATAAAACAGATACAAAGAGAGGGCATATTCAATAGACTAAGCTGGCATAACATGGGGTATAGGTAGACCAAGCTCAATGAAGCTTTGAATACCTTGCTGAATAGTAAAGACCCCTACAGCCATCCTGCACTACATATTTTAAATAACTGTGTGGCCAAAGCTCGTTATTTTAATTAAAACTCTGGTAGAATGATTGTTACTTAACCTATAAAATGGTGTTTCTGACATCAATGGTTTTCCCAATCTCAGTAATTTTACTTTATGTGTATATAGAGAAAATGTGCTGTTGGATAAACATGTGTGTACATACAGTATCTCACAAAAGTGAGTACACACCTCACATGTTTGTAAATATTTTATTATAGCTTTTCATGTGACAACACTAAAGAAATTACACTCTGCTACAATGTAAAGTAGTGAGTGCACAGCCTGTATAACAGTGTAACTTTGCTGCCCCCTCAAAATAACTTAACACACAGCCATTAATGTCTAAACCTTGTCAACAAAACTGAGCACACCCCTAAGTGGAAATGTCCAAATTGGGCCCAATTGGCCATTTTCCCTCCCCGGTGTCATGTGATTAGTTAGTGTTACAAGGTCACTGGAAGTTCAACATGGCATCTCATGGCAAAGAACTCTCTGAGGATCTGAAAAAAAGAATTGTTGTTCTACATAAAGATGGCCTAGGCTATAAGAAGATTGCCAAGACCCTGAAACTGAGCTGCAGCACGGTGGGCAAGACCATATAGCCATTTCACAGGACAGGTTCCACTGAGAACAGGCCTCGCCATGGTCGACCACATGATGATCAGCCTCATATCCAGAGGTTTTCTTTGGGAAATAGACGTATGAGTGCTGCCAGCATTGCTGCAGAGGTTGAAGGGGTGGGGGGTCAGCCTCTTAGTGCTCAGACCATACGCTGCACACTGTATCAAATTGGTCTGCATGGCTGTCATCCCAGAAGGAAGCCTCTTCTAAAGATGTTGCACAAGAAAGCTTTCAAACAGTTTGCTGAAGACAAGCAGACCAAAGACATGGATTACTGGAACCATGTCCTGTGGTCCGATGAGACCAAGATAAACTTATTTGGTTCAGATGGTGTCAAGCGTGTGTGGCGGCAACCAGGTAGGAGTACAAAGACAAGTGTGTCTTGCCTACAGTCAAGCATGGTGGTGGGAGTGTCATGGTCTGGGCCTGCATGAGTGCTGCCGGCACTGGGGAGCTACAGTTCATTGAGGGAACCATGAATGCCAACATGTACTGTGACATACTGAAGCAGAGCATGATCCCCTCCCTTCGAAGACTGGGCCGCAGGGCAGTATTCCAACACACCTCCAAGACGACCACTGCCTTGTTAAAGAAGTTGAGGGTGAAGCTGATGGACTGACCAAGCATGTCTCCGGACCTAAACCCTATTGAGCATCTGGGAGGCATCCTAAAACGGAAGGTGGGGGAGCGCAAGGTCTCTAACATCCACCAGCTCCGTGATGGAGGAGTTGAAAAGGACTCCAGTGACAACCTGTGAAGCTCTGGTAAACTCCATGGCTAAGAGGGTTAAGGCAGTACTGGAAAATAATGGTGGCCACTCAAAATATTGACACTTTGGGCCCAATTTGGGCATTTCCACTTAGGGGTGTACTCACTTTTGTTGCCAAGGTTTAGACATTAAAGGTTATGTGTTTAGTTATTTCTTCAGTGTTGTTACATGAAAAGATATAATAAAAAAAATGTACAAAAATGTGAGGGGTGTACTCACTTTTGTGAGATATTGTAGGTCTGTTCACAAATTCCCACACTGATGCAAACTTCCTTGGATACTGATCTCCAACAAAGGCACAGTGAAGCATATTCATTCATCCAATTAAATGCATTTATAGCTAGATATATATTCTAAGCAAAGATCAGTAAAGCAGTGAGTGGGGAATAGTACCACTGTCAACACAGCCTTTCAAGGCTTAAGCCCTTATAATGTATTCACCACGTACAAAGATCATGTTTATGTTGGATAGCTTGATCAGAGAATTTCTGGCTCGTCTGTATGATCAATGGAGCATGGTTTGAGAAAGAACAGAAAATTTACTAGCGAAAAATACTGAAGAAAGCACTGACATATGGCCTGGTTTGATATAGGATAGAGGATTACGAAAAATTGCTGGAATTTATGCAAATATTCTCAAGAAACACATTAGAATTGTGGAAAGAAGAAACTTATCAAAGACTGTGTCTGTATGCTTCTCAAGTATTTTTCTGTGTACTTACGAAAACTTCCTATCGATCTGTCATTTCTATTCACGAAATGTAAACATTAATGAGGGATTTGCAGTAATTCATGTAACCTCTATTCCTGCTGTTCAGTTTTTCTCCCTTTCCTCCACTTATACTTTTCTTGACATTTGAAGTGTATTTACTAAAGGGGGAGTTATGGGCTTAACTCTTTCACATACATAGTCATTATGAATGTATAACAACTTAATTGGTGACTAGAGTAAAGAAGTCTCACTGACTTAAAGATTCATGTACACTTACACATGACTTTCATACTTTCTGTTGAAAAGTTTTAATACTAGTATATTTAAAACATAAAGATCTGGACACCAGACATGGTCTTCGACAGAGGCCAAACATGACTTCATTCCAATTTAATTGGAATAATATTTTTTAAGAAGTTATTATAAAATTTTTGCAGCAGAGGAAGTTCTTTTTACAAAAGTTATGATGTCATATACTTAACAGTATACAGGTGGATGTGTTTTAAAAATTGATCAACAAAAGCAAAAAGGGATACATTTTAAAGTTTTATTTATGCACTATATTTTGTTCATAGTAGTCTGCAAAACACTTGTACAACAAAAAACAAAAGATAAATACTTGTTAAATATTTTCATATTACTTTTTAATTTGTAACAAACTCCTCTTTACAAATGTTCACTTTTTTGCAAGATCAACAAATCCTGTCCTTTGGTCTGCATTCATCTTTTACGTACATTCCCTGAAACCGCTATAGCGAAAGCAAAGGTTAAAGTTAATTGTTTAGAACGTATGATTAAATTATCCCCCTATAACTAGAAGTAAAACACTCCATTTAGAAGGAATCTTGTGAGGATGCAGTCATTTTTTAACATCATATGTCTCTTTGTAAGCAGGTGTTTGCCCAAGGGAACACTAGTGCCATCACTTTGTAAGCTTTAAGAGGTTATAGATGGTTATAGATGTTTTCCGGACATTTCTATGTCCCCCACTAAAGTGCTCCTATATATATGTATATATATATATATATATATATATATATATATATATATATATATATATTATTTCAATTCTTTTAGCACATATTGTTTCCACTGGCATGTAGGTTGCAATAAAAGGGATTGGATTCCAAAGCCTGTGGAAGTCATTCAATCAGACTAATGAACCCGAGTGTTTTAAATGTTGAGTGGCAGCCTGTTGTTTAGTTTTAATTAAACTGCCCCTTAAATCAGAGTTTTCCTTTGTCCTGATGTCTTGCAAATATTTCCTTTTGTGTGTTGCTACAGTTTATAGTGCTTACAGACAACAGTTTACAACAAAGGTGTTGGCCCTAGAAGAGACTTGTTAAACTGCTTATTAAATGAGACCTTTATAGCAGCTGAAGAGACAAATAAAAAAGCCAGGAGACCCTGATCTTCACAAATGGCTCCAGAGAGTAGAAAAGGGAGTACTTGTGCTTCTTCTATTGGCTTTGTGTTGTGTAAAAAGGAGATCTGTACATATGCATGCTCCAATTCAACTGCAATAGAGGGAGACAGTACATCTGTATTACCATGTCCACAGATGCTATTCAGTTTATTTAATGAGATGCTCACTTTATGCATTTTTTAAAGCTTTGCAAATTGTTCTACAGGATTATAAAGGTCCCAGAAAGTCAAATAAACTGTCAATTTGTATAGGAAAAAAAAATGGCATGCATTGAAGTACCGGCCATGTGTACAATTTTTAACCATTGATTTTACTCTTTTACTACTTACATTTAAATAAACCATTTGGTTGTAAAAATTCTTGCGTTGTCAGATTCGCTGACAACTGATATGTTGCCTTGCAAATATCCTTTCATTTTTTCTGTTTTTCATAATAGGAATAGGACAATTGATTAGATAAATCTGTAACCAGTCTTTAATAAGCATTTTTCTGAACTGGTCCTAGACAACAAAAGAATTATAGATAAGGACTTCTAAAAACAAAATGTACATGTTATTATATTACAAATTCCTACATATACAGTATATTTTTTCTGTATTTATCTGTGTCAATTATATACCCTAAATGTTTTCTTTTCCCAACCTTTTTTGTATAAATGTTTGCATTTTTTTAATGAAAAACTCTGTATAATACTGGAACTTGGTCCCCAGGACATACTTGAAAACGAGAGAAATCTAAGTGTATTCTTCAATGTATGATAAAACACAAACTAACTAAATAAATCAGCGGCACGCAAATGATCAAACACAACTTGGTTTAAATCGATATACAAATTGTATTTTGTCTTCACAGGATGTAGATTTCTTACCATAAGTTAAGATAAGTTTCTTCATGAAATCATTCAATTGCTAACACTTTTAGGGCAATATTTTTGCTATGTTTTAGGAAGTTTAATTGTCTGTTAACAGAGTAGTGTTCTGTGCAGTGTCTAGCACAGAACATTATGTAGTTGTAGCGTGTGTTTCTTTTGGGTTCCAAAATAAAAGGTGCTCAATTGTCTTTTTAATCCAAGATTTGTTTTTCCCCTTTTAGAACACAACAGAAACTGGAAAGAAACAGATCACATCTGTTTAATCTTTAATATTGCTAGTTAAGCACTCCTGAGGCCATAATCCCAATGACTAGTGTTAAAAAAAATCTTTTCATGTGTTTTAAAAGTGTAACTAAAGGGAACACTCCAGCCCTGATTCCATATGATATACACATTAGAATCCATTTTGCATGGACTCTGATGCATTCTTTAGTCAGCGTTAAAATACTGACTTTTGCAAGGTGTATAGCGCAGTATGAGTGAGTCTTACACATGCTCACTAGAATTTCAGTTGTAGTCAAATACAGTAGCAGCAGTCAAGCACATGTATGATATCTGAACACTGTTCATTTGCGAGCATACATGTGATTGGCTTGTGCTTCAATTACTTTATTAAGCGTGTGCAAGAAGTATATACATTAATGCTTTGGTTTCAGTAGAGGCAAACAGAAGGATAACGGTCATTTCCTAACTCCAATAACTTAGCAAATAATGCTTCAAATTGTATGCAGTAAATGCATTATAGCACATGCAACACGGACTACTCCATTCATTAATAAAAATAAATATTAAAATACATTTTTGGGAACTAGAATGATCTTTAAATATGGATTTGAACTTACTCATAAGCCTTGTAACCTTTTGGTTTTACTTTTTCTTCTTCCATGAAACAATTACACTTCATGTTCCCAAATAGATTTTGTGTATCATAATTGTTTTATATTGCATATCATCTGAAGTAAAGTTGGCCTTTTCATTTTGTACATTGCAATTTAAAAAAATATATAGAACACATATTGTTATTGTTTAACCTCTTAAGGACAAATCACAAGTTTACTTTTTATTTGGGAAAGCAAGAGCTTTCAGAAAAATCACTTATAGCAGGGACCAGCACTGCCTGCTGCCCAGAGATCCAGGCTAACCAGCAGCAGCCAATCCCAACTGCTTCCACCCAGGTGGTACCTTCTGGAACGTCATCAACTGGAACTAGGAAGTGTAATATGGAAGCATACATTAGTATACTCCCTGGACATGTTTTATAGAGTCCCATTAAAGTGAAAAGGAGCTCGGTTCCTGCTGAAATCAGTGGGAGTAGTGGTAGCCAATTGTATCTATGCTTATTGAACAGCAGTATTCTGCTAGTATACATATACTTGGCTACTGCCAAATAAATTCCAACTTATTTCAGTGAGAGCTCAGCTTCCTTTCATCAAAATGGAAATACAACTGCAGGAAGTGCATAATTTGTGGTTGCAGTAGAGCAGTGGTCCTTGAGGGTTGCAGACAGACCTTAGTTCAAATCCAACTATTTGAGGTAGAATCCAATAAGTAAAAAATCCCTACTCTAAAATGTATATGTACAAGGCACAGCAAACATACAGCAATCTATTTTATAGCATAAATTAAATATTGGCTTTAAAGGTTATTGCACAGCATTTGACATTTAATTAGTTGAATGGATAACATATTGGAGGCTTTCTTTTTTTTACAAATTAAATGGCTCCAGCTTGTTCTGTGGAGTGGAGCACAACATGAAGTAACATGGCAAACTGGTTAAAGTGATAGGCCAACTATACAAATTATGTGCCATGTTTATTAAGCAGTTTTATTTATCACAGCATGCCTACTTTACCTACCATCTAATTATCAACTTATGTGGTTGAAGGCAGAAATTGTAAAGCTATGAAGTCTATCAGTCTCATGGGAAATGGACCATCAAATTTTAAACAACCTTTGATTCGGGGAACAGCCATGTCATTATTTTTTAAATGAGCCTTATTTTAATTCATTAGACAGACAAATTCTCTCATAAATGTGTGTCTGATCTGTGATTCTACACATAATATACAAGACACCAAACCCTCCACTTTTCTGATGTCAGCCTTGCCCTGATGACATGCCAACACTCACCTGGCATAACTCCATCTCTGTGCAGTGGAGAACTTTATTGTTCTGTCTGTTCATTTAGCTAGTGCAGGAGAGGAAAGGGATACACTATTTTACACCAATGGTGAGCCTAGGGTTAATGGCACCTGGGTGCAGCATTTCTTCATTACACATGCATACACACACTCTTCCTCCTCTCCTTTGCACCACTAATCCTAGGCTTACCCCAGGCACAACATGTAATAATACACACAAGCTTGCTAACACCATGTTCAGGGGTGAGGTCCATAGGGAGTAATTGCGCAGTAGTGGAGTCCGACAGGGCCTGTTATAGGGCAACTGCACTCTTCTGGGTGTTGAGTGCCTAAGGTTGTGCGGCCACATACCAGGGCCCTGACATAGCAATGGATGTTATCGAGTACAAAACAAAATGAGATCTGGTGTTATCCTGCAGGCACCCTGCAGCTGACGTGATCGGTAGCACTACAGAGAAATATGTAGGATGTTCCAGGCTCGGATAAGGAAGGCTAAACAGAGCAATAGAGAAACATAAGCAAGCGGACTCAGCGAGAAAGGGGGACAGAGCAAGCGGGACTTAGCAAGAAACAGGGATTCTCAACATAACCAGACAAGACATACATGGTACAGAGAACTAACCACAGGGAGCAAGGCAAGGAACACAAGGGATGGAGTGAGAAGCTGAGATCCTCAAATCCGTCTCCTTTAAGCAAGGATAGGATTCTTAACTGGGACATGGGTAGAGGAGAGAGGAACCGAGATCCTCAGATGATTCAGGGAAAAGAGGGCAAAGGAAACATAAAATACTGACAGACAAATACAAGACTAGCCTAGGACTATTAGATAACAATTATGGATTACTCTAGCCTAGGTGTAGACATAATGTAAATTTTATGAAAGACAGGAAGCAAATATTTGCATCTACTTCTTTACTCAAACCTTCAGCAGCAAAGAAGTAGTTAATATTGACAGAAACAAACAACCAATCAAATCACAAACAGAGGTCCTAAGAAGGCCCGCAAAGCAGACCACTTCCTCTTCTTTGGTGTGTCTTGAAAACTGCAGCACATAGAATAAATTGAAGAGCCAGGAACCATAATTTCCAGGAAACCAACATACTCCGAATCTAGACAAGGTCCCGATAGGTTCAGACTATGGAAAAGAGAAAACATTGTGAAAGTAAACTGTACAAAATAACAGTGAAACATCAACACATAGCAAAAAGCACTGATGTACAGGTAATAATAATAAATGTACAACCATACAATAAACCCCGCCACACAAAAATCATGGGAGGGACAAAACAAAGAAAAATAGAATGAGGGAAATATTCGCCTCCTGTCTTTAATAAAATTTAGATTATCTGAAATCACTAATCTATTTAAGAATTTATTTGGGACTGATCTTACACTGCATCCACAAACATTTCTTTTTCATATTGATCTACCTTGGGAAAATAAAATGAAACTGTATTTGGCCATTAATATTTTGGCAGCAACCAAAATTTGCATAGCACGGCATTGGAAAATGGATCAACCTCCACCTTGTCCCAGATTCTATCCCAGATAAATTATCAATACACAATGGAGAAACATTTCTATCGAATTCATAATAACATTAAAAAGTATGATGTAATATGGTCTCCATGGCATAGGTGGATTTCCACAAATGGTTAAATATATTAAAATCTTTATACAATCCTGGCAATTAACATATTATATTGCTATTCTAATATGTTTATTAGTATTATCATTATCTTTCTCTTCTCTCCTCCCTCGACAATTCACGTAGTTTTTTATTTTTTTTTATTTTTGTGTTAACTTGGTCATGTTACCGTCTCATATATGAATGTTATATTATCTTTATGATGTAAGAATGAAAGGTTTATGTTATATGTATATGTCTGTATTGTTATCTTTATATAAGATCTCTACAACTAGGCTAGAGTAATCCCTAATTTTATTGCAAGACAGGAGTCTTCATATTTGCACTTTTAAAGCTAGCGCAAGTAGGCAGAAGCCTGAGACTGATAGTAAAAAGTACGAAAGGTCAATTCCCTGGACCAATCTACAGCAGAAAGGATATCTGAAATGGAACCGCCAAGGTCTAAAGCTGCAGAGGCTGCAGCACCCCTAACCTAATGGGCCCCAAAAGAGCTATCTATACCAGAGGACCGAAGAATCCACCTAACCCACCGAGCCACTGTAGGAACCAAGACCGGTCGAAAAGGGGGAACATAAGAGACAAATAAAGGACCCAGGGATGATGAGCGCAAACCTGTTGTGGTTGATAAAACAAAGAAATAAAGTGCTGCGCAAAATTTACAAACGACACCACAATATGTGCGGAAATTAAATAATACTTAAATTCATTAAAATGGATTCTTCAATAGGTTCCTCTGTTGGGAAGCCCATAGAGCCCCTTCTGGGGAATGGAGTTTCTTCTTTGTACCGGTGTACCAGAAAAGACCGGAGGAGAAAGAGTTAAATAAAGTAGTAGCTTTAATATAAATAAAAAAATATAGTATCTTACATATAAGAATACTTTAACGCTCCCCTGGGAAGGACCGGAATAATGTTGTGTTGTAGGAGGAACAGCTTGGTTCTCTCAGGATTCCTCTGTGTCCACTTCCTCAATGGGCGTATTCAGCACAACGCGTTTCACCAATCGGCTTCCTCAGGTGCATAGTCTCTCCACCTCCAGTCTTCCCATTTATAGAGCCATTAACCTCTTCTCTACCAATCACTTGATTAATTGAGTCCATTAACCCCTTCTTTACAAAATCACTCAATTACCATAAAAATATAGTTAATAGATAAAACACATAAAAACACATAAAAAATACCAGTGTTCTAAATGAGGTAATCACATATGAAATAGCCACAAATATATCATACAGATCTTTTGACGCAAATAATTACATATGTTCACCAGTTCATACTGGTGTTGCAATGGTTAATTTAAAGTGCAAACTGCTTCAAAGTCTGTCTGTTTATACACATCACCTGCATACACATAGCAGCATAAAACTTTGCTCCTCGTTTTATCACAATAAGTCATGAATAAACACATCTTACTAATACAGCATTGGTGACTAAAAATACTGCGTAATTGAGTATATCAAAGAATGTGTAAATATTCTGGGATAAAATTCCTGCAGAAAAAGGAAAGAATGGAGAAGCCAGTATCAGAGCTCAAAAAATCATAAAAAATTAAACAAATCAAAATCTTGGTTGAGTCCAAATGGATGTAATGTTTTTAATTGGTAGACCCACCTCATCTCCTCCTGACCTATCCTTCTAATAAAATCACCTCCCCTCCAGTTTCTAGTGACGGCATAGATTCCCATGAAACTTAGGTCTCTAGGATTGCATTGATGGTAGCTGCCAAAGTGAGCAGACACACTGTGTTTACCACATCCCTTTCTGATATTTCGTACGTGTTCACCAATTCGAACATGTAATGGTCTAATGGTGCGGCCTACATACTGTAGTCCACACTTACAACTCAATGTGTAAATAACATTTCTCGTATGGCAGGTAATAATTGTTTTTATAGGGAATTCTTTATTGGTTCTAAAGGATTTGACCAGCAATTCTGGTTTGTTATATTGTAAGCTGGTGCTAGTGCATGCTAAGCATGTACCACACCTATAGAAACCTTTTCCCCAATTTAAGAAGTGTTTTGGTGTGTTAATGTTGGTGCCTACACTACATAGACTGCTATTGATGTTTTTAGCTCCCCTAAATACTATTAGTGGATCACGTGACAAAATTTTAGATAATTCTTTGTCTTCAAACAGTAAATGCCAATGTTTGGAAACAATTATTTTTACATGGCGATGACTTTTATTAAAATCTAGAATTAGTGCAGTCTCTGACCCTAAACTAATTTCTGGTTTGGTTATGGTATCCAGTAGAGCCGCTTGTTCTATTGGGTCTACCTCCCTGGCGGCTTTTTCAATTACTTCATGGGGGTAACCTTTTTTAGAAAGATCTTGCATATCCTTTTGGACTGTTGTTTATACATTACTTCATCACTGCAATTTCTTTTAATTCTGGTAAGTTGACTTTTTGGAATTCCTGATAGCCAGGGGGTATAGTGTCCACTACTGTTGTGGTTGATAGGTAAGCGCGTCAACAGCGTGCTACACACAAAAGGGGTCGGTCAGGGAAATAGGGGTAAGAGACAGAAGAAGACTTATATTTTGTTCTGCGAGAAACCAAAACTACCTTGCCCTCGGGTGAAAAGGAAAAAGAATCCGTGTTAAAAGCAGTAACGTCAGAAACTCTTTTAAACAAAATCAAACAAAGTAACAGAGCTAACTTAGCCGAGAGTTGTCAGAGAGACTTAGAATCGTTATCTGGCCAAGACTCGATGAAACGAAGAACCAAGGAGACATCCCAGAAGAAGGAATATCTTGTTGACGATAGTTCCGACGTATCCCAGGATCCCCTGAAACTGTCCAAGCCACCAATGACAGCTGACCGAGATGAACCAACTGGTGTGGATTGCCCTCTGGGTCCGAGAGGAGGTCCTGAGATAGAGGGAGTAGGAGTGGATGGTGACCCCTTGGTTGCGAACTTGATGGAGAGTCCGGAGAATCATCGAAAACGGGGGAAAGGCGTACGCTCCTGAGGTCGGCCACGTCTGAAGGAACGCATCTACTGCCAGTGACTCTGGATCTGGTAACCAACTGAAGAAGTACTTCTCCTGGCGATTGAGACGGGAAGCGACGAAGTCAAACAGCAACGGGCCCCGAGCCAGATCTAGAGCACGAAAAACGTCTGTCCAGAGACGCCAGTGGCTCGCATATCGCCAATGTCTGGAAAACCAATCTGCGACCAGATTGTCACCAGAGATGGTGATCCAGGCAGTACTGATAGTGCTCCTTGGTGAGATCTGACAGCAGTTTTGACCTGGAGCCGCCCAAGCTATTGATGTAACGAACGGCTGATATGTTGTCCAACCGAAGAACACGTGAACAGTGGGAGACGTCTTTGGTGAAACTGTGAATTGCAAAAGAACCCGCTATAAGTTCCAGACAATTGATATGAAAGCCTCATTCGTCTTCTGTCCAGAAACTGCCCGTGGAGTGTGCCCGAAGATAGCCCGACCGTTCCACGCTTCCATGTGGTGCAACCACCACTTCAATTCCAGACGGACCTCGTCCGTTAAACGAATAAGTTGGGCGTGAGAGTTTGAACGTCGAAGAGAGGCTGTTTTGAGGCATTGCATAGCCCGATAATGAAGGGGGCCCAGGAACATGGCCTGAATGGAAGTCGAAAGTTGGCCTATCATCCGGGCCAAATCCCTTAAAGACACATATGGGTGGCTGAGGAGACGCCGGATGTCCCGTCTGATAGAAGAGAGCTTCGTCTGCGGGAGGCGTAGAACCGCCTCCACAAAGTCCACTGTGAAGCCCAGAAACTGGATCGATTGGGTCGGGAGCAGCTGTAACTTTTCCTCGTTGATCACGAAACCCAAGCACTGGAACAGGTGAACCGTGAGGAGGGTGTCCTGAGACAGAGCAGAGCCATCAGGAGAACATCGTCTAGATAGATAATGGAGCGGATGCCGCGCCCCCTCAGGAACTCCATGACGGGCTTCAGGAGTTTGGTGAAACACCAGAGGGTGGAACTCAGACCGAAAGGTAGGCAAGTGAACTGCCATAGCTTGCACTTCCCCCAAAACTGAAGAAACAGCGTTGTGATGAATCGGCACCGTCAAATACGTGTCCTTTAGGTCTAACCTCGAAAACCAGTCCCCTTCTCTCATCAGGTCTCTGAGTAAATGGATGCCCTCCATTTTGAAATGGTGGTAAACAATGAATGAGTGGAGCCCGCAGAGATTTATGACGGGACGAAACTCCCCAGACTTCTTTCTCACAAGCAAGATACTGCTGACGAAGATCGGATCTCCCGACGCCCGTTCGATCGTGTGTTTGTCACGCAGGGAGACCAGCTCCGCATGGACCTGCGCCAGAGCATCTCCTGAAAAACAAATGGGGCGCGGGGGGCAGGACTGCTGAGGACGGGAAAGGAACTCTAGCCAAAACCCTTGAACACATTCTGGGTTGGGAAAAAATGCATTAAACCGCCTGCTATTGGGATATGAGGTACAAAGGCAGGAGGTCTCACCTCTTGATTTGGAGGAGAATCTTTTACCCCTTGTGGTGCCTCTGTAGAAGGGAGAACGGTACTGGAAGCGCTGGTTCGTAGAACCCTCTTAAAACCTGGGCCTGTTGCCGTGGAAGGCAGCTCTGCTGGTGGCATGGCCCCTCTGCCGACCAGCTCTCCCCCAAAAAACGATCTCCGGAGCGGAACACCTTGCGCAACGAGGTCTGAGCCTTGTTGAGAGAGGTAAACACGTTGACGTGTTGGTTGAGCTCCTTTAGGAACTTTTCTCCAAACAGAAGGCCTTGGGCATCTGGACCCAGTTCTTTGGGGCCAGTTTGCTATCCAATTTGAATAGAGCCGCCCTCCTACGTTCCGCGGATATGGCCGTATTAGCACTGATGATATAGGGATCCGTCTGGCAGCCGGCCATCATAGCTTCATCTGCCAGGGACAAAATTTGTGTTAAAGGACCCGCTACGTCCAGCAATTTATCCTGGGCTCCAAGCCTTTGCGTGGATCTTTGCCGGATCTGTACATAAAGGTGACAAAGGACGGATCAAATTCCAGGGTATTGGCCACTTTTTCCGGTAGAGTAGGACACGGGCATTCTGCAAGAAGTTTCTGGTGAGCGTCCTTTTCCAGAGGCCGGCGTAGCCAAAAACGTAAAAACTGGGCCACGTGGGAAGCTTGAGACCACTCTGATGACTGAGGGTGGTGCAAGGTGCGTGGATCAAACATCGGGAGGCCCGCTGAATCCAAAATCTGCATGGATGGACCGGGCGCCGAAGATAAAGAATCCACCAGAGACGACTCACGTGGCAACGTAGCAGTATGCTGCATGGGCGAGGTTGGCCTAGAGAGGATTGTGGGGCATTCATCCAATGTCTCATAATCCCCTTCCGCATATTCCACCTCAGATCTAGGCGGAGATGGAGCTGTCACCGTCAGCGAGGGAGCGTTGGCTCTCTTCAAAGGTGCTTTGCCTTTAAGAGATACTTCCCCTTCTGCCCATTGGTGTTTCTTGCGAGGGCGCTCTTCAGTGATGAGACCCCTCAGAATCAGCAGTGTCAGGCCGTGGGGGCGCCTGGGTGAGGGCCGACCGGTCCATGGAGGCCAGGGCCGCAGGACGGGACTCCAGCAATGCAGCTTTTATCCATGCCTGTATGGCAGCGGGCATAGGCTGATCTGAGTCAGACATTTTAGCTATCTGAGTTCCTTGATAAATCTGCAAGACATGCAAGAAAGGAAATAATCAAAAGGGTATATGGGGGTCACCCGTAGGCACCTAAGGGGGTCACCCTAAGGGCACTGTAACCAGACACCAGGCGGAGTGGAAACTCAGCCAATTATGTCAGTGAACGAAGTCACACAGAAGTAAAAATACCATATAGGTATATCAGATTAATAGTGATGGGACACCAGCTTAAATAATGTAGCATTTATGCCAACCGTGATTTTATTTATTTATTTATTTGCCTGCTAAATGGGAAAAACCTGGGCAAGCAGCAACTGAGGAGAGGGGGGTCACCCCATTGACCCCCTCTGTGTTACCCTTGACAGAAAAGAGGGGATCACCCTCAGGAAATGAGAGAGGGGTCCTCTCAATAGTAAAAAACGGAGACACTCCTGTTGTGTCACGGGCCACGTCGATGTCACTTCTCTGGTTGCCATTTTTGATCGGTCCATCATGTTGCCGCTGTCAGGCTGCTGACCCAGATGTGTTGTTCCCGAATGTACACCCTTCGTGCTGTATATTGTTTCTTACTGCATATGTCGTGATGGCTTTGGACTGCACCCCCATCCGTGTCCCCCCTCCCTTTTATTTTTCTGTACCCCCCCCTTCCTTTGTTGGATTTTACTACAAAATGCATAATAAACATTGATTTACCCTAAAAAACGGAGACACAGGCTCCACGCCATTAAGTTATGTGGCCCCGCGAATGAGACAAGGCCGCAGGACACACGAGGGAGGGAGGAAGGAAGCATCTCTGTGTCTGCATAGTAGATATGCAGACACAGGAGACTGAAGTAGAAGCCAGCTGAGTCGGCTGAGAAACCGCGAGTCGCCAACGAAGCTCTAACAAGAAGAGCTGTGCGCCTTGCAAGAGAAAGAATACTGCGCGAGGAGGTTGTTACACAACCAACGTGGCAGTGTAGGACCACGAGGCTCAGGCACAATGCTGCCACACAGCAAGACCGCGTTCAGGGAAAAACAGTAGCTACAATAACAGGTAAGTGATAGAAATTTAGGGAAAAGTATTAAAATAAGAAAGGTGCCTATAAACGGAATAAATAAAGGAAAAAAAAACGGGGAAGAAATGGTAATGAAAAAAAGGCGCGAAAAACTAAACCGCGCAGTACATAAAAGGGAAAAACAAATAAACCATCAATGAAATAATAAATCAGTAAACAAAATAGACAAAAGCAAATGACATATATAGATATATCTAAATAAGTGTACTTATTTAAATATAAAATTTGAAAGCACACTAGTAAAGAGGGTGCTCACCTGGAGGTCAGCAGCAAAGAAGAGGGAATGGTCTGCTTTGCGGGCCTTCTTATGACCTCTGTTTGTAATTTGATCGGTTGTTTGTTTCTGTGAATATTAACTATTTCTTTGCTGCTGGAGGTTTGAGTAAAGAATGAAGCATATATGAAGCCTCCTGTCTTGCCATAAAATTGGAGATTTAGTCACATCGTATGGCAATGGTATGCTTAGCCCACCACTACGCCAAAGTACTCCCATCTACGGTGGATCCTAGTGCTAAACCCTGCCTACCGAATTTCTAACAACCTAAAAATAAACAGTGAATCTAAACACAGAACAGATATAAAGACATACCTTTAGACTACAGACTCTGACAAACATAAACGGTCTGGAATCAAAGAATAAAGGGAAACTGTAGCGAGTCAGAGGAACTGTAGTGGGGAAACCAGAGATAAGCCGCTCCGCAGCCTGGGTACACATACAGATTCTAGCTCCATACATTAGCACACACTCACACCATACTTTAGCGTGCCCCTGTTTTACGTGTTTCATTGTAAGAACTTATTCATATTCTGGTGTTTTCAAGGAGTAGTCACAGGTAAGTTTCAGTGCATGGTTTGTTGGAAACCATTTAGATACCTGGATAATGAGAAGAAATCGACATGACTGCCCCTTTAATTTAAGGATTTGTGATCACTGGCTTAATTTTATGAACAATATTTTTTGTATGTATAATTTAGATTTTACAGCTGCACCAGTCTTTAAATAAAACTTGGTGTAGATCCTTAGTTCGTACAAAGTTAGAACTGATGTTTATTGGTGTTTGTATATAACTTCATGATAGGTCTGTCACATGTTATTCTTTAAGTAGCTGTCTCAGTACTGTAGTGATATACGTGTTGGTGGTTACCCGTTGTAGTTTCCTTTGGTGACTCACATTTCCTGAAGACTATTTTAGTACATTAGTTTTAATATGTATGTCCTTCCAAAATAACGATATATGGCTTTTGGAAAGCAATAGTTGGATAGCACTAACCTGGATATGTTTTCCAAGTTTTTTAAAATGTTCTTATATTGGGTAGGTTATCAAAAGTACGCTACTGATTTCTTTCTAAAGGAAACTGTTTAGGAAGACAAAAATATAAAAGTAGTGTTTTCTAAAAACTGCTTGTGTTGTGCTCCCTTTGCTTGTCGATATGTACGAAATGTTAGTTTATTTTCAGACAGTTGAGGATAAGTGACCACTTTTGCATTGGTAGAAGTATGTGTATTTTTTAAGTGTAAGTAGCAATGCCTGGCCATCCAAGTTATCACTACTTTCCATCTTCTGACTATAATCTGTCATCTTCTTGCTGTGTTGCTTTTCTACTGTTTTCAGTAGTGTTCTTCACTTATTTTCCCTCTGCATCCTTCTCTGTCCTCTTTCATAGAGACATAGATTTGGCCAATCTAGCCTATCCATTTTACCCAGTCTGTCTCCCTACCACTCCATTATTTATAATTCATTCTATGCAAAATTTACACCTTTTCTGTATACTACTGAGTGGCTTTTTCTCCTTCTATATGTGTTATATGGTAAATATGAAGGTATCGCTTGGCCCCATTGGCCAAACTCCTAAACACGTGGTATATTCTTCTAATGAAGCAAGGGGCCCTTTAAGACCTGTTTAATGTGGAAATGCAATCATATCTGTTGAATAGTGGGTACGTGTAAAAGAAATATTTAACACTGGGCTAAAAATTCTATTACTGAGGGTACATTATTGGAAAGGTTAAGAAACACTGTTGTATCACATAATAGAATGCATGATATAATGTTGGTAGTGCTGAGCCTTTCCTTCTGTTCCTTGACCTTGTTTCTGCTCCACTCAGTTACTTACACTCCGCTCATTGACTTCCTATGTTCATTAAGTTATTTCAAAGTTATCTATACATAATCAGCATTATCAGTAGTGAATATTTTAGTAATCAAAATTACAGTAGTTTGTTTATTATATTGATATGGAATTACTTTGCAATAACTTAACAATATTCCAGCTTTCCTGTGGGTGACACTAAAGTGATTAAGGGTGCGTTTATGGACAGACAACAAAAGAATGATCTGGCCCATTCTCTATTCAAAATTACTTGCAGGCATTTCTGTGGTTACAGCCGATAATGTGGCTTAGGGATTGCAGCTCTGCTGGACATTTCCATGCCACAAAACACAGCTCAGACAGAAAGCAAACTAGTTGTTTCTCTCCCATTGGTATCCTCTTGAGGGGAATATTAAAAATATAGTAAATCCATTCTTATTTATTACAACGAACCTTTGATGTGCGGTGCACATATATTTAAGGTAGACAGTCTGGTTTCAGTGAAAAAGGAAATATTCATACTCCCCAATTGTTAGGGAAATTTTTAATTTGCTGCAGACCAAGATTGTTTAACTTTAGAAGTCCCTGCTTCTGAATCCAAACCCAAATATACAACTTAAAATGCCTCTAAGGGGAATTAAAAACTCATGTGGTTATTTTGGTTTGGATACATTTCTTGGCTGCTGGAACCATGTTAAACAAACTGTTCTTTACTTTGTAAAAGAGGAAGTCATATGGAACTGCATACCTAAATATTAGATCTTTGAAAGGCTTCCGTTTTAGCATATTATCCGTTAACCAAGCTGCATTAGTTTTTCATCTAATACGGGTCAGTTACGCACTGTTCCCTGGGTTCATTCCAAATGCTCCAATCAACTTATCCAACTTCAACTTAAAAATAGATTTTTGCATCTTTATTTGGAACTCTTTATTTCAATTTCTTGGCTCTTGTGTTTCCTACATAGTATGTAGTTTCCATTATACGGTCTGTATGTTATGGTTTCTATCTTTACATTAGTTTAAGTATTTTAACCCCTTAATGACAAAGCCCGTACATGTTTTCAATGGGTTTAGGGACTGCCCATTGTCCTTAAGGGGTTAATACATTTAAAGCAACCTGCTATGAGTTTGTTAAATGCTTTTTGAAAAACAAGTGGCATCAAGAAGAACAGCGTTGGTGCTGGGATAGTACCATGAGATATATAGAAATAATTAAATTTTTATTGTTATAATAATAATTGTGATTAAATAATGCATTGTTTAGAAGTGCATATTATACTTTAAATTTTATGGTGTTTACAGTACTATTCAGGAGAGGGTTCGCAACGGAATGCCCCCCTAGAGTGCTCTGATTTAAAGGGGAACTTCCACTATTTATTTATTTTTGTAAGTGTTGGAGCATTGGTATCTTATTTAGACTTCTTAAAATACTGCCTATAATAAACAATAGCTCACTGTTAATTTTCCAGTCAGGCACTCTGACTAATACAAGCCTATATAGGAAGTGACATTACAGCATTTCCATAAAGAATCAACTCAGTATATCGACTGTGCAGGGGAAGTCACCCCAAATAATGACACAACTGACAAAAATGGCAGCATCTGGCCGACTCAGCAGTCAAAGGTAGTTTATTCCAACAAAATAAAATAAAACGAGGTTTTACAGGTTTACAGCACTGTATTATATGTTCAAGTTGAAAAATCTTTCCCTTTAGTGATTTTGGGCCATTGACTGAAACTGAGGACTGTGCTGTTTTTGTTATTCTTTTTTGTTTGTTTTTTATCTGTTATGTTCTCTTTTTGATAAGCTTTAGATGAGATTGGATAATATACATTTGGCATGTCACTTCCAAATGTGCTTTAGGCTTCTTTTTTACAGGGCCACCTGGTTGGAATTGCCTCCTGAATTGAATATTATCAGCTTTCCCCTGATATCATTTATAGTTGTTAAAATGCAGTTCTAATGCTAAATTCGATTTGATATATCATAATACAGTATTAAAATTCCCTGTTTCATATGCTATACTTAAGAAAAATAAAATATATCATAAATCATTTAGGAATAACATCCAAATAGGAAGAGCTGTTGATCTAAGCATTTCCTTCTGTGATTTTATGCTCTAATCAATTATTTCATGCATGTTAGCTGCTGAGTAGCTCACACTTTTCAGGAAGGATTCTTTCTAAGTGGAAAATCAGCATTAATGCTTATTTGCTATTAAGGGGTATACATGTTTCAGCTTCAACTGCAGTATCAGTTACGTGGGATTAATAGCATTGCATAGTACAGTAGAGTGATTTAGTTGAAGTTGGCAGTTCTGTGTGCATTTCTTATGCGTTGGCTGTGACACATAAATCATACTTCACAACAAAATGCTTTAAATTACTGAATTTGGAACCATGTGGAAAATATTTTCTGTCAAAATTGTTCATTTGCTGCATGTTGCTGAAATAAGAGTGGGGAGTTCAAAATAGAGGTAACATTCCATTTCCTGTTTATATTTCACAAGATTCAAAACAGCAGTGGCCTTGTACAGAGCTTATCATACACTTAATAAGATACTTGTCATGATTGTGGGTACTGGGTTAGGTTGGGAGTCCCTGTGCAAGGGACAGGTTCAGAACTCTGTGTGGGGCAAGCGAGTCCAGATGTGCCTGGTGGAGACCACTATCGTCTGCATCTTGGGCACCAAAGGGTAAATAGAACAGGGACATAGGAGCAGAGTACAGGTGGTGCCTGTAGCACGATAACGGGATGATCCAGGAGAGATGTCAAAATTGTCGTAAGCCGCCAAATACAAGTAGAGCTAGGAACACAATGAACTAGCAAGGAGCTAGGAGCTTGCCCAGGTAGATATAGGCTCTTAATCACATAACAAGCCACAGATGAGGAAGAGGCAGTCATGCCTCCAATGAGTCAAAAGAGAGGCAGAAGCAGCCACGCATCCACATAATCATAGAGAGACCAGCAACCCTAAAGCTGCTTGCTTTCATAATGGTTAGGCGCAATACCTACCACAGTCTGGGCTGCTGGCTTAATCTCTAGTGGGTCCTGACAAAATCGTTATTCCAACGAGGGAGGCTGGGAGCAACCCCAGCTATAAAGGACTGTAGCGAGCAACAAATGTGTCAGAAACCTTATGACACTCGATGGGAGAGGAATCCCTGTGACCAATGAGACACCTGGTGGCAACAGTGGTAGATTAACAGTCTGCCATGCTCAGGGTCGCTAGTTCAAGTCCTGTGGTACGTGCCATTGTAGTATTGGTCTTTACAAGTATTTGCCACATGTATGGAATACTTTAGTACTAATATTAAAGCAAATTTTTGAATACCTGTACAATAAAATAGTACCATGTTATCAAACTTGATAGGAATTAAAATTCCAATAAAGAGAACTAGAACCAGATCTTATTTGTGTCTTTACATATTTATTGAGAACATTTGCTGAGCAATTATTGTTACAGTCCTGCCTGAGAACATTTACATATTTGAGTTTTTAAAACCTGTAGTTATTTTTTTTTCGTTTCATCTATATTGCATGACACCATGAGTTGTTATCATGTATATAATAAATATACAAGTGTGTATAGATGTAGGCAAGCCTGTTAGTTAACAACTCAACTACCAAAAAAACAATATTATTATTACTTACCATATGACCACTGATAAGTGTGGTTGATCGGGCATTAGACTTGAGCCAATGCTGGTTCATCCATCTAAAATGGTAATACCCATAGAATACCAAAATTAAGAATATAGAATACTGCTCATGGTTTGTAGTAGTCTGCAGGCTGTTTAAACCTTTGCTTGTTTCCTTGTGTTTTAGCTTACAAATACATATTAAAAAGAAACCTTAGCATTGCCAAATGCAAATAAATGTCTTGGCTTTGTATATTTGACTGTACTTGTGGGAATATTTCAATACAGACTTGCAAGCCTGTTCAAATCCTCAACTACCTACAACACAACAATTTATTAAATAAAATTTGTTGTACCCTACAGAATTGGTGTGTGCTGTCTTCCATGTCTGTAGTCAAGTATTGCTCTGTGTCTCAGAATTATCTAGAAGATTGTCAAATTACCCCTTTGTGAAGCACTTAATAATCACTTTGTGAAGCACTTTATAATCACTTTGTGAAGCGCTTTATAATCACTTTGTGAAGCGCTTTATAGACACAGTTGTTTTAACATCTATAAATCCATAGCATGTTTTTTTTTTGCTTGCCTATACATTTTTTTGTTGGCTGATATAATCTGAATTAAATTTGTTACGTTAGTCACGGTAATGATTTCAAGGCCTTTTGCTGTTTTTTTTATTTTTTTATTGTTTTGGACAAACTACTCTTTTTCTCTTTTCTGTAATCTCAAAAGATTTGTAGACTTTGTATTTATAATTACTTTACAACCAATCCAACATGCATTGCCAGTTGGATTTATTTGTTAATACTGGTTTATGTTTTATTTCACCTATGAAATAAAATGTCAGATTTTTTTAACATCAGAAACAGTGTAATATATTTTAATTATACTATGTAATAGCGAGGCACTCAGTGATATAAAAAACCCACCCCAGGAAGCACCGTGACCACTCTGGACGTTGTTGTGTAAAAAAAAATAGTTTCCAATAGGGTCTCTCCAGACCCACCTGAGGACAGGTACTACATTCAACCATGCAAGTCAATGGAGCCCAGCTTTCTAATCACAATGTGATTAGTGCAATATTAAAAACATGATTTAAAACATGAAAAAAGGTAAAACTGTGGTAACATTTATAAAATAATTATGCAGGGATGTCACCATCAGGGGAACCATCCCGTTCCAACAAAATGTGAAAAAAGTCCAAAACAAAAAATACACTTTTATGCTACTTTTATGAGCAAGTGCTAAAATTAGCTCTGTACCTTCCCGAAATCCTGACAGGAAAGAGTTAAAATACTAGCATTTCGAATACCCAAAGGGTAAAAAAATGAATGGTTTGATGGGATGAATTGGAGTGGCCAGGTTCAAAGATGTCCCAAATATGGCATAGGAACAGACTGACAAAAATGAAAAAAGCCCACTTTCCAAATGTGGCCTTTTAGCATGGGTTTGTCTGGTTGTTTAAGGGCTAAAAGGCTGTACTCAAGAGATGTTGCTGAACGCATATTGGGGTGTTTAAAAGTAACATACAGAAGAAGTGGTAAATTTATACATAAAGTATAATGTATGTGGGAAAAAAAGAAAAGATACTGTCATTTGAAATACCCTGAGATGTCTTGCTTTCAAAAATATATGATTTGATGGGAAAAAACTGACCAGCTTCAAATTTGCCACAAATAGGACATGGTAGCAGAAGGACCAGATGTCAATGTTCTAAGTTAGAAACGCGCACTTCCCAAATGTGGTGTTTTACCTCCAAAACAACCCAACAAACCCATGCAAGTGAGTATCTCTGTACTCAGACGATGTTGCTGAACACATTTTGCGGTGTTGTTTGACAGCGACATATAACCAGGAGCTATAAATTCATACCTGAAGTACAATTTGTGTGAAAAAAATACAACAAAAATTACTACTACAAACTTTGGCAAAGACTGGTAGGAGAATCTCATGCATGGAAAGGGTTAAAATATCAGCATTTGAAATAACTTGGGGTGTCTAGTTTTCAAAAATATGGTTGATGGGGGTAAGAATTAGCCAGCTTCAAAGATGGCCCAATTAGGACATAGGGACAGTAGGACAGTTCCAAGATAAAAAATATGCACACTTCCCAAATGTACCTACTTACCTGCCACAAAGTTTGACAAAAGTGTCGTAGTAGAATTAGTGCATGGAAAGGGTTAAAATACCAGCATATGAAATACCTTGGGGTATCTAGTTTTCAAAAATATATGGTTGATGGGGTAGCCAGCTTCAAAGATGTCTGAAATAGCACATGGGGGCGGAATGACCAGATTTGGAAAAAAAAGACTTTGAAATAGCAAAATGATCCTTGTACTTTTTGCCTTATAACTTGCAAAAAAAGCAAACATAAAAATGTAGAATCTATTTAGCAGTTTTTTTATTAGCTTTTTTGATGAGATACATTTAAAAAAACAAAAACATCATGGTTGTTCCCTGCCAAAGTCAATATTTGTAGAGCCACTTTTTGCAGCAATTGCAGCTGAAAATCTCTGGATAAACCTAGAAGGGTCTCTATAATCTTGGCACATCTAGCCACTGGGATTTTTTCCTATTCTTCAAGGCAAAACTAGTCCAGCTCCTTGAAGTTGGATGGGAGCCGCTGGTGTACAGCAATCTTTAAGTCATACCACAGATTGTAAATTGATTGAGGTCTGGGCTCTGACTAGGCCATCCCACGATTTCTAAATATTTCCCCTTAGTGGGTGGCCCTCTCTTGACCGGTTTGTTATGATTCCATATTCTTTCAATTTCTTAATAATGGATTTAATGTTACTCTGTGGGATGTTCAGAGTTCCGGATATTTTTTTATAACCCATCCCTGATCTGTACTCCTCACAACATTGTCCTTGACCTGTTTGGAGAGCTCCTTGGTCTTCATGGTGGTGCAATGCAACAAAATGGGATAAATGCCAAGGGGGTAAATACCATTGCAAGGCACTGTAAATACTGTATTTGCTCGATTATAAGACAAGTTTTTTTAAATGCTCTGAAAAATACCCCTAGTCTTATATTCAAGGTTGTCTATAAGGCTATGTAGGCTATAAGACTAAGATCCATATCCCCTTCATAGAAGCCCAGGTAGCAGCTGGGGTTGTCTGCGCCCATTGCGCAGATGTTCACCGGCTGCCAGAAACAAGGATCCCCCGCAACGTAGAGTGGCATATGGGGGATAAAATGCATATCAGAGAGGCAGGGTGGCATATAGGGGCGTATAAGGCATATCTGGTTATTTTTCAAAAATATGGTTTATGGGAGTAAATTAAATTAGCCAGCTTCAAAGATGGCTCTTATAGGAGGGTATAAGGCATATCTGAGGGGCAGAGTTGCATATAGGGGTTTTTAGCATAACTGGGGGCAGAGTGGCATATAGGGGTATAAGGCATTTCTGTGGTAGGGTGGCATATAGGGGGAGTATAAGGCATATCTGGGAAGCAGAGTGGCATGTCAGGGAGGCAGAGTGGCATATAGCGGGGTATAAGGAATTTCTGGGGGCAGAGTGGCAAGCCTAGGGGTAGATGTGCATAACTAGTGGGCAGGGTGGCAAATAAAAGGAAATATCAATCATAGTTTTTATTAAATATGAAAAATAGTTTACATGTGAATTAATATTTACTAGTAAAACTTTTTTCCTATAGAGTAGTCTTATATTCAAGCTTTTTCTTTTTTTCCTAAATTAATATTGAAATTTTGGGGGGTCGTCTTCTAATCAGGGTCGCCTTGTAATCGAGCAAATACGGTAGATAGCACTAATTATGTCTGGTTGGGGCTCTTTAGGTACATGATTAGACAAAGAAATTTTTTGTAATTCTAATTTGGATATCAACTTTTTTTCCTGAAATCCGGTTCACAGGGAAAGTGGCATTGCCTATTGTTTTAACAGTGAGTAGTTTAACTATTATCCAGTTAACATATGCAATGACACATTAATGTATTATGAGCCTAAGTCGTGTGTTTCAAGGCTAAAGACAGAGGCCTAGTTCGATGGTAGCACGATTTACACAAAAATGTAAAGTCTTTGCCGAAGCAGCACTGGCAAAAAATGGCTATGGTGCCGCTCGGACTAAGTCCCCAATTTACCCCTTCCCCTGATATGTTGTCCCTGATATGTTTTATTCTGGGGCTCAACAAAGTCCAGAAGCAAGACTGCCCAGACTTGTAGCAACATGAGATACTTGCCTAGAAAATAGAAACAAAAATGATGTAAGATAAGAATCATTTGACAAATCTAGTCTACTCATTCTGTTGTTCTATTGTTCCTTTATTCTCAACACATTAAACATTCCTTCAAATTGTTAGTAATGCAGTGCTTTACGACATATTTCATCTTAATCTATTTAAAGTGTAAAACAGATTGAGTTTAGTAAAAATATGTTTTTTTCCACTGTGTGGATGCAATAATTACACTTGATTGTAATTACTATATTTCAGACTATACATACTTGAAACCATTATGCAGTATGTTTATGTGTAAAAATATACTTTTATTACACTTAGAAGAAAATTAAGTGAAGGCCAAGCATATACACATCTGGAACTGTTCTTTCTCTTGAAAAGCAGTTTGATCTCAGGGGAGAACATGATTCAAGTTGTAAGAAAATATATACCTGTGTTGCCAGGTGCTTGTCTGACCTTTATCTAGAAATAAGTAACTTCTCATCACTTGAAGATGTCAGAAATGCCTCCCCCTTGTATGGCTTGAACACCGCAAGTGCACATTGTGCATTTAAATATGTGATAATATAACATGCATTTCAGTCACTTTGGCTAATATCCAATAGGGATAAAGGGAAGATGCAAGTTACTATTTCCCAGTGCTTATTTTCCACTAGACTTGCTTATCTTGCGCTTGGCACATCTTTCGGCTAATATAACAGCTTTCTGTTAAAAAGCATCTGCAATAGATTTGTTTTAATTCACTGGCATCTTATTTTCTGAATAATTTGCACCAGCTGTAAAGTTAGATAAGATACATGTATATGCTTTTGGGTTCTTTTTTTCTTCACAACATAGCATACACTTTACAAAATGCATTTGGTTTTCTGTCTGCTTAACATGTTTTCACCAAGTTTGTGGGTAAGTTGCAGTCAGTTAAAACTTTTCAGTTCCCAAACATTACTACACATTTTGAAGGTCCAGGCCTGCCAAGTTACTCCTGCTACTACTGACGAATCGGACATTAGTTATAAGAACTGATACGTTCACCAAGGCATTCTGAATCTTATCAGAATTCTGAGAATCTTTTGCTGCTTCACAATATTATTAATGCTCATTTGGCCTCTGGAATTTCATCTGAACTTATCCAGTGCTAGCAAAATAATGGAAAACATTGTAACAAAAATATGTTTCTACTATGACATTTTGTACTGCACTGTCATACTGGCGCCATTCTATTACTTACAAAACATGGACGTATTACGATGTGGACAATTTTGTCTTAACAAAGCAGTTCTTTCAGGCTTAGCCGGGTAAAGATCAGATGATCCTATTCTTAACAAGATCAAAAGTATTTAGTTAGACGCTACCTTGTGAATACACTTTACAGGGACTATTGTGGCATGGTGATATCTTATCTCTGCACTGGCTTTGGAATGTAGAAATTAAATGTGAGAGGATTACTTGACTTATGTAAGCACTGATAAACCCCACATTTCAATTCTGCTCATCATCCAAGCCACCTTTGCAGTTCGAGTGTTTTACAGTAAGCCCTATCTATCACTATTTATAAAACCTATCTATATTTTTTCCATCTGTCTAATAAATTATCCAGCTCAATTGATTTAAAAAAAAATATTTATACAGCTTTTGCATTTGAATTGTTCACTTTATAGGTAACAATAAAGGTGGAAAAAGTTCTGACATGATTTATCTTTGTCTCATTCTTTAACATCACAAGAACCTGGCATTTTAACGGGGGTGTGTAGACTTTTTATATCCACTGTACCTGGTTTTATTAATTAAACTAAACAATTGTCACATGTTTAAAACATTTTAACAGAGCATATTAATGTGTTTCTGGTTTAAGTGGGGTTTTTGGACCCCAGAGTGCTCTTTATTTATTATTATTATAATTATTAGCTTTTATTTACAAAGCGCCAACAATTTATGCAGCGCTTAATACAATACATATATTCAAGGGGTATGACAAGTCGAGAATTGACAGACTAAGACAAACTGATACATGTGGAGAGAGCCCTGCTCGCAAGCTTACAATCTTGAGGCAATGGGGTGACAAACATAAGGCACAGAGAAAGGGTGAGAGGTAGTGTGGTGGTTGTATCAATGACAAGGAAGTTTCAGCAGCTAAGATGGTATGCTTCTCTGAAGAAGTGGGTTTTGAGATGTTTCTTAAATATTGGGAGGGAGGGTGAATGCTGAAGGTTCGAGTAGGAGAGTATTTGCTTATGTGGGCAAAAATGTAGAAATTGAGGAGGAGTGTTATGGAGGGCCTTATAGGTTAGTACCAGGATTTTAAATTTAATTCTAAAGGTAATTGGGAGCCAGTGGAGGGTTTCACAGAGTGGGGAAGCAGAAGAGGAGCGGCGTGCAAGAAAGATAAGCCTAGCAGCAGCATTTAGGACAGACTGTAGAGGAGAGAGTGAGACAGTGGAATGCCAACCAGAAGAGTGTTGCAGTAGTCAAGACAGGAAATAATAAGTGAATGAACCAGAGTTTTTGAGGATTCTTGGGTGAGGAATGGGCGGATGTGAGAGATGTTTTTTAGGTGCAAGTGGCAGGATCTGGATGAAGGAAAGGTTAGCGTCAAGGATGACCCCAAGGCTTCGGGCCTGGTTAGTAGGAGAGATAGTCATGTTGTTAATGGTGATAGAGAATTCAGGTAGTGGAGTGAGATGGAAGGATGGAAGATAATGAGTGACATCCATGAAGAAATAGCGGACAAGCAATCGGTAATACAGGACATGAGAGATGGAGAGAGAGATCAGGAGAAGACAGGTAGAGTTGGGTATCGTCTGTATATAGATGATACTGGCGGCCAAATGAGTTGACTAATTTGCCAAGCGATCAACAATAAAGAGAGAACAACAGAGGGCCAACGACTAAACCTTGGGGGACACCAACCGAAAGTGGAAGGGGGGGGTTATGTCTTGCCAGAGAAGCTGACAGAGAAAGAACGGTTAGACAGATATGAGGAGATCCAGGAGAGAGCTCGAATGCCATCTCGAATGCCTGTAGAAGCAAGAAGAAGGTGGTGATCAACAGTATCAAAAGCAGCAGAGAGATCCAATAGTATTAGAATGGAGAAGTGACCTTTTGCTTTGGCAGAGAGCAAGTCATTGGAGACTTTTGTTAGAGGTGTTTCAGTAGAGTGAAAGGGTTTGAAACCAGACTGTAGTGCGTCAAGGAGGGAATTAGAGGAGTTAGTAAGGCGATTGTACACAATCCGTTCAAGCAGCTTAAAGCTAAAAGGAAGCAGAGAGATAGGCCGTAGTTAGACAGATGGGATCTTAGGAATTGTGTAAGATATTTAGGAGCTTTGTTAAGTCAAACCTGGGTTGCATAAAATGTAAAAAAAAAAAAAAAAGCCTCAGCTGAACCAATAAAAAGAGTACATTCACTAAGATATATTCCTCTTATACCCATCTTTGAGATTAAAAAATGTGCAATACAGATTCTTGTGCACATTGGGACGGTAATCAAGCCATCCATAGTTCCAGAATACAAATGTTTGACAGATTATCAACTCATGTCTTGAGAAATTCATGAACAGGGCCCGGATTAAGGCATAGGCCTCAACCAGCTAGGGGGCCTCGCGAAGGGTTGCCATCAGGGTGACCACATGTCCCGGATTGCCCGGATTTTTTTTTTGACCCAGAGGAGAGAGAAGGAGCGCCAAACGGTCACTCATGAAGTTTTCAGCAACCCTTCGGCACTCCTCAGTCTCTTCCGCGAGGACTCTAGCTCGGTTGCAGCACCTGCAAGTCATTCACTGTCAGCAGTGAATCAGCACGTGGCAGAGCAGGGGCACAGAAGCCTCGTGCTCCCACCGTGGGACTTCTGGAAGATGAGAACTACAAAGAGGGAGAAGGGGGAGATAGTGAGAAGAGAGGGTTTTAGTGATGGTTAGTAAGAATATTGAATTAATGTGTGGATGAATTGTCTGAATGAGTGAGAGAATGAATGAATTAATGTGTGGATGAATTGTCTGAGGGAGAGAATGAATTAATGTGTGGATGAATTGTCTGAATGAGGGAGAGAATTAATGATGCACTGATGATGCACAGTGCACTGTGCGCATCAGACGCATGTTTGCCACCAGCGTTCAAGACAGGAAGATAGATGACAGTCACATTGCACATAACTATATATCTAATAAAATGAGAAAATATAAAGTCGTAGGAGGTATATTAAAATGAACATTTGTCAAGCGAATTATACCCAATCCGATATTACTGGGGCCTCACAGTACCTGTAGCCCAGGGGCCTACAATGTCTTAATCCGGCCCTGCTCATGAATGACCTGAAATGTCACATTCTGCTGGAACATGATGCAATAATCAATTGGTCCTTGAGCCTTTGCTGTTTGAAGAATATTGAGAACTGTACTTTATGCAGTTTTCTTTGCCGAAATGGGTGCCAGGCTTTTTTGCAAGGTTATTGTAAGGATACAGGAACGGTTCTCCTGAAACTGCTTAGAATATTGCTCAAATCTAGCACACTGTAAAATGGAACAATATGGAGTGCTAATCTGTCCCTCTTGGGTGCAGTATTCTGTGTCACTCGCTTACAAATTGTTACTTCTTTCCTGTAATCAATTTTCTCCCGTCTCTCAGCAGTCATAAATAGAATGGATTCATTTCAAATGCATTTTAATAAGGAATTTACTTTGTTCATCTAACCTGTGCATTTATTTCCATCAGCTGATTTACTGCGTTATGGAACCTGTCTTTGGAGGCTTGTGACATAGTAGATCTTTCGTTAAACTAAAAAGTATCATATGATATGTTAGGATACAGTGTTATGCTCCACTGCCCTGTCTTACATTTGACAGTTAATGTATTAAAAATAATTTTTAATATGTTTGTGTGTGTTTATATATATATATGTGTGTGTGTGTATATATATATATATATATATATATATATTATATAATTTCCTATAAGTCATGGCCAAATAAAATAATGGTGACAGTTAAGGACCAAAAGCCCTTAACATTATGTTTCAATTATTTAAAGCTGAATTATGTATGTGAATCATATTTAATTATTACAGGTCATCATATTTGCTGTATGTTCATTGTGCAGGTAATTGGTATAGCAGATGCTGCTGAGGAATGCCAACGCAAATTGTTCAGAGGCTTCACGAGACTCAAGAGTGCTACACAGCTGATTGTTTTGCTTATAGGACTATGGCAGAAGCTTAGCAAGGATCAGGTGGCCATTTTGGAAGCAACATTTTTACCATTACACAAAGACAATCAAGAGCTGGTAAGACACAGGGTGTTTATGGTTTCTTAACCTTTGTTGTAGAAGTGTATTTGTATTGAACTAACAGCATATTTATTTTGTCAGATGTACATGGAATGGTTTTTTTGAAAATGCATATTTTTTTTATTTGTGCCCGAGACCAAGAATGTTAGCTTTTTTTAAGAGGGGTTTTTTGAAAGCTGTCCAAATGTGTTCACTTCATTCTATCCACTGTTTCCATATACACCATACAGACAAAAGTATTGGGACACATGACCGTTACACCAACATGGACTTTTACGACATTGCATTCTAAATACATAGATATTAATATGTAGTCGGTCCCATTTTGTAGTTGTAACAGCTTCTTCTGGGAAGACTTTCCACAAGATTTTGGAGTGTTTGTGTGGGAATTGTTGCCCATTCATCCAGTAGAGCATTTAGGACCAGGTTTTAGCATCTTTGAATGCATTTATTAAAACATATTAGAGCCTGCATCTCTGCAAAAATGGTTCTGAAGACATTTAGAGTAAAAAGTGAGGTTCTGTTTTACCTTCCTAAAGTTGAGTTCCAGATGCCAAAACCAGCTCAAATAATAAGTACCCTGTGCTGAGCTTACCTTCTATCACCAATTTCAGCCACAAGAAAAGGATAACTTGATGATGTGGTAAAACGTTAGCTGTATTCATAATTGCCCTGTTCTGTACTTATGTGCAGTGAATTGTAAATAGTAGGATTTGATCCCATTGTTCAAAAAAAATAGGCCCGTTGAAAGTATAGATGTACTCAATAAATTTGCCATCTTACTATATCAAAAATGCAGTGGTGGGGTTCAATTCTTTTAGTAACCGAGATTTCGTACTAAAAAATAAAAACCTCACACACACTCAGGCAGTCTCTCTCACACAGCACACAGACTCAGGCAGTCTCGTCTCTCAGCACACACAGACCTCAGCAGTCTCATCTTTTACACACACACAACAGTGAAGTCTCTCCTCACACACACACAGACTCAGTCGCCAGTCTCTCTCTTTCAACACACACACAAGACTCAAGGCAGTCTCTCTCACACAACATACACCACACACACACACTACACACCACACTAGACTACAGAACTCATGCAGTCTCTCACAACACAGACAGTACTCTCCACACACCCAAAACACCAGACTCACGCAATCCTCCTCTCTCTAACTCTCTCTCTCTCTCTCTCTATCTCTCACACACACAGACAGTTTCTCTCTCACACACACACACAGAGACTCAGGCAGTCTTTCTCACACACAGAGACTCAGGCAGTCTCTGGAACACTCACACAGGTAGTCTCACAAACACACACACAGACTCAGGCCTGTCTC
>VKOC01000006.1:8395810-8405994 GCA_009364415.1 Spea multiplicata
AGGATTAGTCGCACTCAATTGTGGCTTCAGGCTTCCCATGTTGAATGATCAAGTATTATTTTAGCCCAATAACAAAAGTATAATTCCATAGCACATTACTTTTGCAAATTATGAATGAATTATGACTGTGGTATCTTGTGTGTGTCCCCTATATATTGTTTCTAGAGTCGACACTGTTGCTCTATAATGTGCAAAAAACAAAAACATTGGGTATATCTAGCAAAAGTCCATTTTTTTTCAATTTTTCACCATATTTTATACTTTGTTTTGTATAATATGATACGACCAATAAGGGTATCTTAAGAAAGCCTTTCTTGCTAAACACAAGCACCTCAAAAATGTTAAAACAGCCATTGTCAGGGGTACAAAAAATAAAGTGAGCCATTGTCTGGAAGGGGTTAAACTATACCATTTCCCTTGTTTGTCCCCAAAGTAACAGACATCATTGTAGTACCCCTTTATTATCTTTTGTGTGTTTCAATTATTTGTGTGCTTTGTTTTCTTATACAGGGATCTAAAAGGAGTGATTGTCACTCTGAGTGGCAGTGGCCAGTTACAGTGCTCCTACCTTGGTACAGATCCTTCTCTTTTCCAGGCCCCTAAAGTAGAGTCCAGGGATATCAACTATGAAGAATTGGATGTAGAAATGAAAGAACTTCAGAGAATTATTAAAGAGTCCTCAAAAACACAAGGTATTATGAATCCCTGGATAATTTTTTGTTAGGATGAAATTAAAACATACTATTAAAAGGGAGAGGATAACAACTCTTTGTGTACCAAAATGCTGAGCGAACCCATATGAGTATACATGATCAAAGGTTATATCCCCTGTTTATTTTGTTGGAATGCAGTGTTCTTAAAGCTTCATATTTTGTTTTCAGATCCAACTCTCATTTAAGAATGATTAATTTAATAAAATAATATGTAAAATGATATATGTTCTTTTCAAGTGCCAGAAATGCGTTTGTCTTTAACGCTTAACAATATTATTATTTTTGGATGAGTATATATAAAAAAGTACATTTTAGGTTCTAACCCTTAATATTTGTCGGTTCACATTTTTAACAGATGAGTGTTGTGGGATGTATGCATTGGTTTTCTGTGTGCTTATACTTTACCAAAATATCATTTATTAGAAAATTGCACAACCACTGCTAAATGTTAGAGATCGCAAAACGTACTGGTGTGCTACTTTGGTCCTTTATGTATTTTCATTTACCGTAATATGTTTTAACGTCTTTAATGCCTAGATAAGGCATGTATAACCAAAGGCATAACAACTCTGTAAGAGCTCACTCAGTGAGGGTTGCTCTCTGTTGGGGTACCTGAAATGCAGTCAACTAGTTATTCTAAACTATGTACTTCCTACCAGGAGCATTACTGCTAGGCAACTAAAGAATGACTGCCTGGTTAGCTAACACTTTGGATGCAAATCTGCATAGATAAGCAAAATAACAACGGATATATCTTTTCTCGCAGCACCTTCTATTGAGCAAGCCACCAGTGAAAGCCTCCAAAACTAGCTATGGCATTGATTATTCTGCATCCTAAAGATATTTTGGTGCTTTTTGTCCACTGACCATTTTGTTGTGTAGTCAACACGGATACCTAAGAAAATGGGTACAGACTGAGCTCCGCTTACGATGATTAGTCACAGACTGTTTTAGGTACATTATTATGCAAAAATATTTATGGGGCTTAATATGCTTAAATATTTGCCTCTAAAATGTAAATTACCTGACATAATCAACATTGCATGTATCCGTTTATACAGTGATTAACCATGACTGTTTAAACTAAAAATATTGTCGATGAAATACCATGTTAATAAGCAATGCAGTATGCAGATTACGTCAAGTGAAAGCCGACCAGTTCAATAAACACATTTTTAATTTAGCTATGTTGGACAAAGTACATGAAATAGATGCTAATTACCTTTCTAACTATACTTTTCCAACAGTGTTACCCAGGCCAAGTACTTTACAAGGCAATCACAACATAAAATTATACTGACTTAAAAATGCCAAACATCTACTCAAATAGTTCATTTAATCAATGAGTGCTGTGATCTTCCTTGCACGATGCTCAGCAGGCTCCTCTGACTGCTAAATAGATCAATATGTGAGTCAGTTTTCCCTGCCTAGTTTTGAGAAACAATTTGTGCTATTTTGAAATTGAAACTGAAGATTGATAAGAGTTGTTTAGACCACCTGCCCGGCAAGTTTCAGAAAACTACCTATGTAATACACTGTAACTAGAACTCTCATGGTCCTTAAGGTTCTTTAGTCTTTTACTTAACCATCAATTGTCAAGACTTCAATTCTGAATAAATCCTTTTTCTTGAGGAGAGGTATTCTTCTCGGTACATCTGTATTTTTTTGACCATGGTAAAAGGCTTATTTATACTTGGTGAACAATGTCGCAATAATAAACACTGGGATGTCTGAAAATAATGCTTGTTTTTTCCACAGAGAATATGGATCAACTGCTTAGGATACAGTTAACCTAAGAAGGTTTCACTAATGGCTTCCTTGCCTGTTGACAGTCACAATGAGAAGGAGGGAGCCTTTGGTTATTTAATTAGCAAACTTTGTTAGATCTCACCTTTTGTGAGGACATACCCAATATCTCAAATATTGAGAGGGACCTTTTTGGGTATGTGCTAACGAATGCCTAGTGAGCAGAGCTTTGCCAAAACCTTTTATGAGATTTTGTCTCATTGATTTGCTTTTTATGTAAAGTAAGACAGAAGTAAGACAATTGTGCTTCATTTTAGGTTGTTCATTCACACACTCTAGTGACTTTTAGGGCCGTATGTGCTAACGAATGCCTAGTGAGCAGAGCTTTGCCAAAACCTTTTATGAGATTTTGTCTCATTGATTTGCTTTTTATGTAAAAGTAAGACAGAAGTAAGACAATTGTTAAAAAACCCACAAACCCAAGTATCTTTGTCTGTTGTAACTGACAGAACAGGACTCCCCAATTATTGAGATTTTTACTATAAGTGCATTTTACATTTATTAACATTAAACTGAAACTACCAGATGCTCGACCAATATTTTAATTCACTAAATTGACTTGCCATTTGGCTTGTTCCACCAGAAATGTCTATCCTGTTGCAGACCTTTGTATGGATCACAATGCTGATCCTTGAGGTACCCCACTGGTAACACAACCTTCCTTTTTAACTAAAATGTTATATCTCCTATCACTTAGCCATTGCCTTATGCATTGAACTGTTATGTTAAAACACTTTAATTTATAAGTCTTCTAAGAGTTGCAGTGTCAAATACCTTTATGGAATCTAGATAGGTGATAGCTACTGTTCGTCCCTGGCCTATTATTTTAGTTACACAGTAAAAAAAATAGTGTGACACGATCTCCCTGCAGTAGATATATTTAGCAAGGTTTTCTTATATTGTATTTATCCCACCAGGCCAAATGATTTTGTCTGTCTTTACATTTGAGAGTTCAAGTAGAACTTCTTCATCTGTAAACACACTTGTTTCTCGTTTTTAAATGAGGTGTCTTCTCTTTCCTGTTCACTCGTTTGAATGTTTATGAAAATTTTATACTCATTTGTGTGGGGCCTTTTTCACCTTTTGTATTTGTGTCTATATTGTTGTATGACACACTACTTGTTATGTCCTGTTTACAGACTGTAGAGCACTGTGGAATACGATGGAGCTATATAAATTAATAAATAAGAATAACATCAAAAAAGGCACTTCATCTGTCCAAATTTGTTTTTAGGATGGACAGTACTGTTTTGGAACCTAGAATGTATACTCATTCTCCATTCCTGGTGTCCCGCTTTCTAAAGAGTGTAGAACGTTTGCTTGGTATGATTATGTAACAATGTTCTACAGCCCTTAAAAGTCACTATAGCGTATGTATAAACAGCCTAAACTGTGTCTATAAACCAAACAGCATAAATGAAACACAATTGTCTTTCTTCTCTCTCACTTTGTCATAAAAGGTTTTGGCAAAGCTCTGCTTCCTAGCCGTTCCTTTGAGCACATCCCCAAAACAAAAAGGTCTATCTTCCATGTGGAAAACTCCAGATTTTAAACATGTACGGGAATTTAAACATGTATGGGATAGGCATAAATCTATCTTGAGCCGAAGACAAGACAGAGGACTGATTAACGTCTGAGCCTAGATCAGGAATAATGGGCAGATTAGACGGGCCGATTATTCTTATCTGCCATCAAATTCTATGTTTCTATTATTATTATTTGTTTTATATAGCGCCATCAAATTCCGTAGCGTTTCTATGTTGTCTATTTCAGATAATGAGTTACCAAGCATGGATTCTTCAGTTACCGTTCCAGAGGAATTGTTTGCTATTCAGTGTACTTTTTCCCCGATATATGTATTGCTTTGCTCTCAACAGTAAACTCCAAAACTATTGTTACTTTTCAACACCTGTAAAAGGACAATAAGGATTTTCAAGTTAAAATTAGGGTTTATAGAAGGACACCAGGGTTTTACCTTCCAAGTTTTTGGCATTAGCATATGCCATACAATGCATTTCTCCACTGACATACAATGCCTTGCTAAAGTAATCCCCTTGGCATTTGCTAGAGTTGAAAAGTTGGTAAGATACAGGGCTGGTCATTGACCAGATATGTCCCGATTTAGAATCCCATAAATTGTACCACTCTCGGGATACCTCAGGCAGCTGTCTTACTCCTGGCATTAAACCAGCCACAGTGCGATAAAATATTTAATCTGATCTGAAAGCATCTTCAACTCAATGTTTAGCCTATGAAACCCCAACACATATCTACTGAAATTATAGTTATGCTTACGTCTTTGTATGTTTATTTCTGAAATTTTCCCGTCTTTTCTTGCAAAAGTCTAATGTAATTTCCTTTTTTTTCCTTTTTTTGCAACAGATATTTTGCCCAGGTTTGATAAAGAAGATGATTTGACCTTAGTGGCAACTGTTTCCTCAGAGCTTGATTCTGTATCTGTAAGTATTTTTATCCTTGTAGTTGGAACTATGTAATAATCTTTCCAGGATAAACCTTGTGAATATAAATTATATATAATTAATATATATATATATATATATATATATATATGTGCGTGTGTGTTAGGGCTAAAACAACTAATCGATAAAATTGATAATGAAAATTGTTGCCAACGAATCTCATTATCGAGTTGAATGCTCTGAAAAATACCCTTTGTCTTATTATCTGACCTCAAATAGAGGTCGGATAATAACACTAAGCCAGGGGTGCCCAACATGCGGCCCGCAAGCCAAATGCGGCCCGAGAGACCTCGAGGTGCGGCCCGCGTAAGATCGGCAGCCAGGGCAACAGATCTTACGCGGGCTGTACCTCAAGCCCTGCTACAACAAGAGCCCTGCTACTTACCTGTGGGAGGGTGTTTTGCACTGCACAGATGAAGCGGAACCCAGCAGAGTTCACGTGACATCGCATGACTCTGCTCCAGTCCTGCTTCCTCTGTGCAGTACCAGAGAACACAGAGGGAGGCCGCGCCCCCTGCTGAAGTCTGTGAGCAGCACCCAGAGCTGCAGTGCAGCTTTGAATGAGTATGTGTGATTGAGGGAATGAATCTGTGAATGAATGAGTATATGAATGAATGAGTGTGTGTGTGATAGCATGGATGTGTAAGTGCTGGAACCTAGGCATGGTGGGACTGTGATAGCTGTTAGCAATCACACTCCTATCATGCCAAGTCAGCCAGTACATTCTGAAACCTGGCTAGCTGCCCCCCTTGTGTATTGATGCTGCCAGCAGTATGGGGTCTGCACATCACTTACAGCCACCCTGTACCAGCATGTACTGGCTGACTTGGCATGATAGGAGTGTGATTGCTAACAGCAATCACAGCAAGCAGAGTCCCATCATGCCTGAGTACAAGGATTTACTGGTTGCCTGGGTATGATAGGAGTGTGATTGCTGTTAGCAATCACACTCCTATCATACCAAGTCATATTGCTAATTTTTGTTGTCCAATTGTTTTGTGTTACCTACTTTTATTAAAAATGTGAGTTGTGGGAGGTCATTTTCGGTTTTTGCTAAGTGAACCGTGAATGTTTTGGTTCAGAATTTTCATTTCGGTGCATCCCTAGAATAAATAGAACTATTTCATTTTTAACTATCCTGAATTTGTAGTCACAAAACTTTCTAGGCCCAGAAATCAGTGAGAGGAAAAGTAAAGGTTTTGTGTCATTTACTTTATTTTAATCTGCATATTATTACCAGTGCGTCTGACTTCAATGATGTTCCCAACACACAGTGCTTGTGCTAAGGTTGCTTCCAGAGGCATGAGTAATGTGATGTAAACAAAAAATATAGCACTTAGCTGACAAAGTACTTGCAGCCTTGCTGTACGATTTTCATTCTTACTGTAATTTCTTGCCACTGATTGGCTTTCTTGAAGCTATCAATCAGTAGTAGGGATGTGCTCCCACTTAAATCAATAGGAAGACATTACACATCACATGCAGAGTAATACGTTGGGCCGAATGCATCTCCTAAAGGGCATTTAGCTAGGGGAATCAGAAAAGGGGTAAATGCTTTTGGGAGCATTTTGCAGAATACCCCATGCATTTGAAAAAAAGAGTGCATATCATAGCTGGAGTTTCACTTTAATCTGTGGATGGATGGTGGAGCTGTGTCTCAAATTCTGGTATCTAGGTATTTGTGCGTTACACTCCAAACATTCGGTAGTTGACTGGCTTATTTTGCCCACCCACAGATTTGTATTTTTTTTTTTTTTTATTTGCCTGTTAGGACTCTGCTTTCTATATTTGAATGTATTGAAAATAACATGAACATGACCTAATGTATTTCTTTTTTGCTTTTATTAACAGCAATCATTTGACAGTGAAGTGGAGTCAGAAAACATCCCGTCTTTAACTGTAAAGGTATGGCCTATAATTCAGTCTTTGTAGATATGGAAGCAAATTTATAGAGCTTCCATCTGCTTTGTGTATGTGAATTGTATACTCGTCATACTTGTCATACAGATGTACGTTAAGTAGTTCAGTGGAATAATTGCAAAACTCCTTCATGGTTGGTCTACATCATCAGGCCGGATAAAACAGTAAGGTTTATAGTATGGGGAAGAATTTATGTGATCGACTCCTATATAATACCTAAATGGAGCTATCTTTTCAAGATGCTTCCACTCGCTGTACCTGAAAGTTGGCTAACACTGGTACGATCTAGCTTCTCCATATGTATATGAAGAGGCAGGAAGCCCAGAATTAGCCATCAACTCTTATCTCAAAAAACTCGATGGTGGCTTAAGCTACCTAAATATTAAACATTTTATGGCAAATATAATGGTACATATATATAGATCCCAAGAAGAATTCGCCTTGGCGGAAGGCTGGTACGCTATAGAATCTGAAACGTTAGGTCTTAATGATCTAGAGGGACTTATTTGGAATATTAATAAACAAAATCTAAAAGCATTACACGTAGGACAAATTATGCCAGTCTGGGAAAATATAAAAATTTCATGGGCATGCAAGGAAGCTTTCCAACGTATATTGTTGGGAATACAGTAGAACAATATATGACTGATTTGGGTCTTTCAAAATGGAAGAAGAGAGACATTAGGAGTATATATCAGATATTTAAAGATGGTAAACGTATGACTTTTCCGTCGTTAGTTCTAGAATTTGATTTGCCCAATTCTGAACTTTTTCAATATTTAAGAGTTAAGAGGTTTTTTTTCCCAATAATACCTACTTAAAGGCGTTCTAAGAATATGGAATAAGATTTCTAATCATAAAAAAGTGGCAAAGGTCCTAGCTAAATCAATTAAGGTACTCTGTAGCTTAATGGTTTTAAATAAACATGCCCAATTGAAATCCTGGGGAAAAGATCTAGGAGTAGAGATCGATATAGAGAAATGGTGTAAAGTTTGGTACAACACCATAAAACATATCCATTGTGTCACTCAGGCAGAAACCCATTTTAAATTAACAGATTGACGAGTATGTTTCCTTCTGTTTCACCTATGTGTTGGAGATGCCGCAAGAAAGAGGGAACATTTATGCATATCTGGTGGGGCTGCAGAAAAATCGTTAAAAGGATGTATAGGGTATTTGATTTCATCTAAGATATTACCATGGTAGGGCTAAAAAGAACACAGGAGGTAGCTTTGCTACACATGGGCTGGCCTAACCTAGATATCCCCAAATCAGGACTTATTATTCATTGTTTTGTGGCTAGAAATTGGAAACAATTCTCTCCTGGAATTATTGATAGTTATTGATTATCACTCAATTTAGAATGGGGAGAGATCTAAATTGGACCTTTCTTAATTCCTCAAAAAGTTTTATTAGATGGGATAGATGGGTCAGAGAACAGTATTGGCACTTACCAATAGCGACTACCCCTCGTTCTGGAAGGCAGTCTTCCCTAACTGGCTTGCTGTGTATTTGTATGATTTTATATGTTCCTGAGCATTTTTTTAAAGACTTGCTGTTATTTATGTATGTATATGTATACATTTTTAATTTTGTAAAACTGATAAATTAAAAAGGATTAAAAAAAAAAGTGTATGGTATTGGAGGGGCTATTAGTGTGTAAAATGTTGGTAAGTATGTGCATATTTACACTTTATGGACAAAAGTATTGAGACACCTGACCATTACACCAACAAGGACTTTTATGACATTGCATTATAAATATACAGACATTAATATGTAGTTGGTCCCCCCGTTGCAGCTATGACAGCTTCCACTCTTCTGATAAGGCTTTCCACAAGATTTTGAAGTGTTCCTGTGGGGACTTTTGCCCATTCATTGTATGGACCTAGTTTCGTGGCAGACTACTGTAATGACCCAGAGCGCCCAAAGATTGTGAGCAGGAGTTACGGTGCAGTAGCGGAGTTGGACAGGGCCTGGTGCAGGGCAACAGCACTCTCCCGGTGGGCATCTAGGGCTGTGCAGCCACATACCAGCGCCCTGACATAGCAGCGGATGATGACAGAACAGAGCAGAACTGGGAGATCTCCTCCAGGCACCCTGGAGCAGGCTTGAGACATAGCACTGGAATCATGTGCAGGAGGCTGCAGGCTGGGAGTGTGGAAGCTAAGCAGAGTAATAGCTGAAACATAGCGAGCAAGGGATAGGGAGACCAGGCAAGAAACATAACAGACAAGATATACATGATACAGGGCACAACAAGGAACAAAATAAGGAATACTCAAGATCTGACATGAACAGGACACCCCTCCACCGGGGTTCCAAGACAGGACACCCCTCCACCGGGGTTCCAAGACAGGACACCCCTCTACCGGGGTTCCAAGACAGGACACCCCATATGTTACATCACAGGCTGACACACATAAATACAGGAACTAGCCTAGAACTCTATGATAACTATTAGAGATTCCATCACATCTAATGGCCATAGTATGCTTAGCCCACCACTACGCCAAAGTACTCCAATGACGGTGGGTCCTAACGCTAAACCCAGCATACAAAGGTATAGGGCTGAAACAACTAATCGATAAAATCGATAATAATCGATTATGAAAATCGTTGGCAACGAATTTCATCATCGATTAATCGAATTGATTTTTATTGATTATAAAAAGGTTTTTTTCCAGAGCAAATGCTCTGAAAAACTCTCCTTATAATAATCCGATCTCAAACAGAGATCGGATTATAACACCGGAATGCAGATCCCCCGCAACGCTGCAGGGGACCTGGATTCCCCTCCCATCTGCCTCCTCCCCCCTCCCATACACCGCTCTGCCTCTCTACCCGGCTCCATTACTGACAGGGACTTTCACAGCAGCTTCATAGAAGCCACAGTGTAAGTGAAGGGCAGTAACAGAGGCTGTCTGTGCGATGCAGACCCCCACCGGCTGACAGAGAATCCTCCTCTCTGTCAGCTGGTGGGGGTCTGCATCTCACAGACAGCCTCCGTTACTGACAGTGTATGGTAGGGGGAGGAGTCAGAGGGGTGTATGGGAGCCACTCTCCCATACACCACTGTGGCTCCTCCCCCTCCCATACGCCACTCTGCCTCTCTACCCGGCTCCCTGGTGTCTAGTGAAGATCCGTTGCTGACAGGAGGCAGAGTGGAGTATGGGAGGGGGGAGGAGGCAGAGTGGAGAATGGGAGGGGGGAGGAGGCAGATTGGAGTATTGGAGGGGGGAGGAGGCAGAGTGGAGTATGAGAG